>CM031918.1:57574977-57662128 GCA_018703695.1 Prunus fruticosa | reverse complement strand
GGTAAATTGTTAATTATTTATACTGATATTTTATATTAATTTAACCCAAAAAGAAAGTGAAAAAGAAGAAAAAAGCAAAGGGCATTGCATTTTTTTGAAACAAAACGAGAGAGTGGTTTTTGAGAGGAGGGAAGGGGTTTGATGGATTTGGAGGGTGTGAGAGGAGAGGAGGGAGAGCTGTGCCTTTTTCATTGACTTTTGTAAAAATGTCAAACAGGGGCCGTACAAGCACATCTGATTGGTTGTGTGTGTGAACTCGTCCTCTCACTCGCTATGTATAAGCGTGAAAGACAACTATACAAGCACATGGTGTGTGCGCACTGTGCACATACCGCTGTGGAGCATGCCCTACAACTGGCCTACGTGTGCCCTACACATCAAGAAAGGTTCGAGGGTTGGTGTGGTAAAGAGGAAGAAGAGAGAACCATGGCTGCCAGATTGTCTACATGCATGGGGCTTGTGTTTAATTTCACACACTCTCATGGAAATTGGTTGAAACTATTCTCTATTATTATATTATCAAGGTCTTTATATATAATATACACCACGGTTTAATACTTATATACATATTGCATACAGTATATTTTGCCATTCTCATTACAAATATGGAGTGTGGTTCGATAGATTATTCGCACCTACTACCTCTACATCTATTTTTATTCATGTTTAAAATTTTCAAAATTTCATGAACATTCATAAAATAAATGTTATATCCACTCAGATGAAATCAACAATAATTTTACTTATTTAAGCAACATCTAAAATAGATATTTCAATTCTCGATCCATATGAAATTGGGAGAATTGAAGCTCACTTGTGACATTAAGAATAATATCTATTGTGCAACGTACTTGTAGTTCAAGTGATACTATTTATTTGTGCACCCAATATATCATAGGTTTAATTCCTTCATTAATATCACTTGTATGTTAAAAAAAGTTAAAATAATATCTATTTTATCAAACTGGATGAAAACTTGCTTGGAAAACCTACAGTTCGACTTGAGTGAAGTTTGTGAGAAAATATATAATCAGGGAGATAACAAAGTTTTTTATTTATGATTTACTCCACAATACTTAATACACATGTAGTTTCCTAAACTTTTGGAGTGTCATGGTCCATAAAAGGCTGATTCCGTTATTACTCTAGATGATCCCAAACATTGAAATGAATGAAGTTCACAAGGGGCTTATAGCTCAACTTTGAAGTGAACTTAGTAAGAAATATAAAGTGTTTTAGAACTCCTTCATATGACCAATTAGGTCGTTAGTGGCAGGGACGGATCCAGGATTTCAAACTTAATTGGGCTAAATTTAACTTACATATAAACATACTAAGTAGATAGAAAACTTGACTATATGATGTAATTTCATTGATAACAATAAATAATAATACCTGAAAAAAAAATTATGTAAAAATATTGGCTAAGTATAAAAAATAGTTTTTTGGAATAATCATTTTCTCAAGATAATTTTTGGCGGCTTTTATTCTTTACACATCAAATAAGAAAACATGATTTTATGGGATTTTAGTATGAAGTATATATTAACTTAATGAGCCATCATTTTTATCATAAATCTTATTTTGTACTAAAACCGATTTTTCATATTTTGATTTGGTGGGAATTTGATTTTTTAGTATTTTTATTTGAATCCAAATGGGGGTACTTCCTTATTTAAATTGTAAACTTAAGTAAATTGAGTAATATAAAAATAAATAAAAGTAAAAGGAGAAATACATTTACTTAAACGCTGAAAATGGAAATAAGGTAGCACCTTAATAAATCTGTCATTAAACTAAGCTATAATTTTTTTATCAGCTGGAAAAAAGGAAGTCACCAAGGCTGTAGCCCAGGTTAGCCATGCTTATGGTCTGTCCATGGTTAGTGGTATTTCTCTTTTTAATGTTAGAATAGATGTTATAAAATGGAGTTCCTCATCCCCATTTATAATAATTTTATATAATGAACAATTATTTACACTAACACCCCTGAGGTTTCAATTTTTTCACAAAACTCCTTGATGTTTTAGAAATTACTCAAACATCCCATGAGGTTTTAAATTGTTTCAACAAACTTATTTTCATTGATTTTTCATCCAAAGATTGATGATTTTATACAAAAACATTTTCCAAATGACAAAGTTGGCCTTTGAGATTATATTACATATAATTCATTGAGATTAATATTGTCATTTGCATAAGTTTTTTTTTTCAATAAAATTATTAATTTTGGACAAACAATCAACGAAAGGTAGTTTTGTGAGAACAAATTGAAATATGAAGGGGTGTTCGTATAATTTTTAAGACCTAAAGGAGTTTTGTGAAAATACAAGAAACATCAGGGGATGTTACTGTAAATAAATCTATAAAAAAAAAACTATCATATGAATTGAGACTTAAAATATTGTGAAATGAGTTATAAAAAAAAAAGAGAAGGTTACAAGTTATTAAAATATAAAACAAAAAGGTAAAAAGAGTAATGTTCTGGAAAATTGTTTAGATTGGATTTTTCTTGGGGGAAATGATCTCAAATATTAATAGATTTAGCAAGGTACAAGAAGGAAAAATAATTGTGAGCTTGTAAAGGAAAAAAAGTAATTCCGTGCTTTTTCTTTTTCTTTTTCTGGGTAAGAATTTATTGTGGGGTTTGATACAGAACTTCGCGCCTGCATCTAAGGGAGACTGAAAACGCGTTTGAGTGAAAACATGGTACAACAACCTTAGGATGCAGGCAGAATCCGAACAAATGACAAATTTTTTTTTGGCATTTTGCACTTTAAATTAAATGAAAATAACAAGTGGACAAATCAAAAAACAAAGAAGAAGCCCAAAACACTTGTTGCCACGCTACACTCAGATGGCTCAGGGCCTTCCAAAGTTTTACCGCGTGGAGATGACCGAATCCTAACCGTTCATTAACCCCACCTAACCAACCATCCTTCTAGGCCCATGGGCGGTGGCCCTGCACAAGCATAAACCTAGGGGTGAGCATTATTACCGAAAATCCGATCGAACCGCCCGAACCGGACCACTTTAAGTGGTTTGGTTCGGTTTTTATAGTTAAAAATGCAAGAACCGGTAAAAAAACCGGCCGAACCGGGCAGGAACCGGGTTGAGTCGGTTTAATTTTCTCCAAACTGGCGAAAACGGAACCGACCGAACTTTTTAAATTATATTATTATTTTTTTAAATAATACACATGGCAGCGCCTGATTCGTCCATTTTATCCCAACCGTAAGCCTTGCCACACCCGATCTCGCGAAACCCTAACATTTCACTTCAGCCGCTCAATTTTTTTTTTTCACTTCGCTCTCTACTCTCCTCTCTTCTTCTTCCAGTCCGTCTTCTTCTTCGAATCGCCAAACCCTAACCCAACACCAGTTTCGACCTCTCACTCAACCATCTCTCCCCAAACCAAATCGTCTACTTCTTCTTCCACCCTCGCATGTCTTCTTCTTCCACGCTTGCCTCTCTTCTTCTTCGTGGCTCTCTCTCTGTCCCGCTCGCTCTCTCTCTCTCTCTCTGTCACTCTCGCTCTCTCTCTCTCTCAGCCAATCTCGCGCTCTCTCTCTCGAGTGACTCGCACCCTCTTTCGCTTTCTCTCTCTGTCACTCTTACTCTCTCTCAGTTGTCACGCTCTCTTCTTCGAGTTTTCCTCACTTGATTTTTCCTCACACGATCTCTCAGTCACCCAATCTCTTTCATCACTCGTCTCTCTCGCCTCCTGCCTCTCAGTTCCTTTTTTTTTTTTTTTTTTCCAGATTTTCCTCACTCGATCTCTCTCAGTTGCTCTCTCTTGCTCTCTCAGTTTGAGGTATTAATATGTGTAAACCCTAATTAAAAAATTTAGGGATTTGACAATTTTTGTTAATTCTATTTATCTGATTCTGACTTTGTTGTGATTTTTGGTGGACAGAATCGAATTTTGGGATCATAGGAAACGATTGGCTTGCTCTAGGTAATTTCTATTATCTGACTCTGTTGTTGTTTGATTTATTTATGGTGTTGTTGTAATTTCTGGTAATATCTAGGATCATAGAATTGATTTTGGGACATAAGTGATTTTTTTGTTGCTGTTTGATTTATTTGTGGTTTTCAGTTGTTGTTTTATTTGTTATTTTTTGTGGTAGTTTTATTTGTTATTTGTGGTTGCTTTTTTATTTGTAGTTTACACACAGAAATTATTTATGTTAGATATTGAGTAATAATTTAAGTTTTATGATGATTTGTGGTTTGTTTGTGATGATATCAATTATCCTTCTTCTCTTGTTTGCGAAATTGTCCGCACTTGTCCATATCAGATATTAGATTTTTGACAACATTAGGGAAGATAAGGGGGGTGGGGGGTTGGATGTGCCTCTGGAACTTTTGTATTTCAGTTTGTATTCAGCTCTTCATATTGATGAAATATTGTTTCATATAAAAGTAATAAGAAAAATAAATAAATGCAGTCTTATTTCAGCAACATTGCCCTTCAAGTAGATTTGCCATTGTCTATTAATTTCCAGTGACGTTGTTTTGTTTGTTCTGATCTTTGTACATGCAGTATTATAATGAAGACAGAATTTAATCCAAATTCTTTAGTCTTATATGTATATGTTCTCTTAAATTTATGTGTGGTTACTTGCGGCTTATCTTTGTATATGTGCAAACGGATAATGAAGATATTGGAAAGCCAGTTTCAGATTATTTTGGTATCACTAGTGATGCTCCAACGGTGATCTTTCCTAACCTGTGTATTTATTTTACTGACGTTGTATTCTATTTGTATTTATTTTACTAAAGTTGTAATTCTCTATGTTGTAAATTCATGTGTACTGTGAAATTGATAATTTTGTTCCTTTTAGGTTCTTGGGTACACTTGGAAATGATGATGCTTTATATGTTCTAACAGTATGTTATGAATTTATTATTCCTCAGGCTTTTGGGCAGGATTTTATAGAGGACAAGCTTAAACCTTTCTTTAAGTTCAGAACTCAATTCCAGAAACTCTAAGTTATGAGTCTCATTTCTGCACCAAATGTGTTCCGTGTGTAAAATGATAGTTTACTTATTTCCAATTGTATATAGTACTAGAGTTCCAAGGGCAAACTTTTCTTTGGCAGAAATTGAGTGTCTATTAGAAACCAGAACTTTGCAGTGAATTGCTGTTCTTTAACTTTGTAGACCGAAATATTAAAACAAGAATTCATCTTTGGAACTTGGATGACTTAACAATACTACAGCACAAAGAGACTTCCACGACACACAGCCTTCCATTGTCTAATAAAACTCCATTTAAACTACCCCCGGTATCATCACCAATTCAACTACCCCGGAATCATCATTTTTTTAAAAAAATTACCAAACCACTTGAGAGATATTCCAAAGATAAACTAACTACAAAAACCAGCAAAATCTGGTCAATTCAAGTTTTGTTGATGTTTCCTCATAACCTAAATAGATATAAAGTCGCTTATTCTTTTGTGCAGATGCCTGTTGCTATCAGAAACCATCATTCCAAGTTGAAAATGTTCATTCCAAATATTTAATTACTTAACTAATTAACTGGGGGATGAAAATGGATTAATTAATTACTAATTAACTGTGAACAAGTGGGGGATGAAAATGGATTAATTATTACTAATTAACTGGCTGAAATCCATGTTTCAACTATTAATATGTTTACTAACTGTTTTTTCTTATGTTTACTATCAAATCCTTTTTATGTTTATATAATTTTTTTCTGCGTAGAATTGATTTGAAGGCAAATCTTTTTCAGATTGGCTTGCTGGCTTGTGCATATTTTCTGGTATGAAATTGTTGCTGTTTTATTTGCTATTTTTGGCAGATATTGATTAATAATTTAATTTGTATGATTGGTTGTTGTTTCGGATGTTATATTTATTTTTGATTGCTGTACCTCTGGATTTTATTTTCGTAGGGTATTATTAATTTCATGGAAGGAGAATCTAAAACCCCTGTTTCAACTAACCCACCACCACCACCACCACCATCAGCCCCTAGCACTTTAAGAAAAAGAAAGCCTTGTAAGAGTGCTTCGGGGGTTTGGGATCATTTCACAAAGATAAAGTGTGAGAATGATACTAGTGAGCCTAGATGCATATGCAAGTACTGTAAAAAGGACTATGCATGTGATGGTAAAAGGAACGACACATCCACTTTGTGGCACCATTTGAGAAGTCAATGTAAGAATTCTCCATTGAGACATGAGAAAAAACAAAAAGTCCTTTCATTTGAGGGCCAAGAGAAAGGGGGTAACCTAGTAGCACATGCATTTAGTAAAGAGAGATGTAGAATTGCATGTGTCAAAATGATTATTCGGGATGAGCTTCCCTTTAGTCATGTGGAGGGTATTGGGTTTCGTGAATTTTTGAAGGAGGCACAACCTAGATTTGATTTGCCATCTCGTAGGACAATTGCTAGAGATGTGTTGGATCTCTATCAAGAGGAGAAAGGTAAAATCAAGAGTGTCTTAACACATAAGGCACAAAGAGTGTCTCTTACCACCGACACTTGGACGTCCATTCAAAATATCAATTACATGGTTCTCACAGCCCACTTCATTGATGATGATTGGGTGTTGCATAAGAGAATCCTTAATTTTTGTGTGATTCCTAATCATAAGGGGGATACAATTGGTAGGCTTGTGGAGACATGTTTGAATGGATGGGGGATAGACAAAGTCTTCACCATATCAGTTGATAATGCTTCCTTCAATGATGGATGTATTAGCTACATGAAGAAGATGTTAGAAAAGTGGAATTCACTCATAGGTGATGGTAGTTTGTTGCATGTGAGGTGTTGTGCACATATTACTAACTTGATTGTAACCGATGGAATGAAAAAAATTCATCAATCTATAGAGAGTATTCGCAATTGTGCTAAGTACATTAGAGGGTCATCCCAACGGTTAGAGAAGTTTAGGGCTTGTTTGGAGATGGAGAAGGTTGATACCAAAACCATGGTTCCTTTAGATGTGTGCACAAGATGGAATTCAACTTACATGATGTTGGAGAGTGCTTTGAAGCTCCAAAAAGGTTTTGAGAGGATGGAGGAGGATGACCCAAACTTTTTGGGTTACTTTGAGGAGTATGAAGCTCATGATAAGGAAAAGAAGAAAAGAGTGGGGCCTCCAACTTTGTTGGATTGGGATAATACCAAGGTATTTGTCAAATTTTTGAAGAAGTTTTATGATGCTACTTTGAGGTTTAGTGCATCAAAACAAGTGTCTTCTAATGCCCCACTCCATGAGGTGTGTTCTATTTTGGAGGAGATAGACACAATGATGAATGTTGATGATGTTGTTATGTGCAAAATAGCTACAATGATGAAGAGAAAGTTTGATAAATATTGGGGTAATATTAATAACATCAACAAGTTATTCTTTGTTGCGGTTATTCTTGATCCTCGATACAAGATGGAATATGTGGAATTTTGCTTGGGTGACTTGGTGTTCGATGAAAATGGGGTTAATGACATGTTATTGAAGATCAAGACACTTTTACACAATTTGTATGATTATTATAGAAAGCAAAATCCAGCTGCTGCCCAAGTATTTCATAGTAATGTAGGGAGTGAAGACATGCATGTGAACAATGATGTTACTAAATCATCAAGGTTACAAAAGTTCTTGAAGTCAAGGAGAGATAAGGATGTTGTTGAGATAAGAAATGAGATTGATAAATACCTATTGGAACCTCCCGTTAATCTTACCAATGATGAGTTCAAATTGCTTGATTGGTGGAAGGAGAATGGTACAAAATTTCCAATACTTTCTAATGTTGCAAAAGATGTATTTGCTGTCCAAGCATCAACCGTGGCTTCGGAATGTTCTTTTAGCACGGGAAGGAGAGTTGTAGATCCTTTTAGGAGTTTATTAACTCCAAAAACCGTGGAGGCATTGATTTGTTGTAGTGATTGGTTAAGGGCGGAGGAGTTTAACTACTACAAAGAACCCGCATTGGATGAGTTGGATTTCTATCAAGCTTTGGAACAATTGGAAAAAGGTTTTCTTTCTTTTCTACATCAATCAAAATTTGAAGTTTCTTTGTGTTATTAATTCATTTCATATGTTTACTAACTGTGTTTTTTTTCTATGTGCAGATGTGCAAATTTGATTTGAGGAATTGAATTGAAACTCATGGAATTGTTCAATTGTATGTGTATATGTAATGAAAATTTATTTGTTTTGATTTGGATTTGCTTTTGAACTTTGCAAATATGCAGATTGGGATTGAGATTACTCTCACAATCTACAATGGTCTGTAATAATTGGACTTGTGGTGGATGTTGATTTTCTTTCTTAGGTTTTATTTTATGTATTTTTTTTAGTATTTGAATGATGATAAACTTTAGATATGCAAAGTTTGGAGAAACTTGAAGATATAGTATATCAGGAAAAACTGGAGTATTTGAAATGGTCTGAAAATCTAACTTAAAACAAGAAAATGGGCCTGGGAAACTTAAAAAAAAAAAAACCTTCAATTGTTACTTTTATTGGGCCTCGGCAGACATCTAAACCGACCCAACCCGACCTGCCTAATTCGGGTTTCGAACTAAGTCGAAAATGGGCTTAAAGAACAGGTGCAAAGTTTACATTTGGGCCTATGGACATGACCCATTTCGGTGTACGTTTTGGGCTCATAACCGACCCAACCCGATCCGTGCCCATCCCTACATAAACCCCAAAGACAGGGACAGAAGGGGAAAAGACGATGTTCCTTCGTCACCCATTTGAATTGTCTCTTCTCCGCTCTATATATACCAAGTTTGTGTCTCAATTTATGTTTCAGTTGCATATTTTGATGATGTGTTGTGGGTTGAGGAATCTTGGGTCGTTAAAGATGGGTTTTATTTGTTTAATTATTTCCCGAGATGGATTACAGAATAAGGAAATTGTTTCTATCACAGTTGGCTTTTTTTTTTTCATTGTGGGAATCTTTGCATTTTGGAACTTCAGTACTTTTTTTTGTGAAGAAACGGGGCTAACGCCCAACAAAGAAATTAAACAATCATATATTTCAAAGGAAATTATTAATATTTGTTGCTAAATACCGCACTACATAAAAATATATATCATAATGGTTCGAACATGAGATCATTAATGTGCAAGTTAACAACAAAGAGCGCAGCAATCGGGAGCAAAAGAAGTGCCAACCATCGTTGATTTAATGGGAGGGAAAAGTAGAACAGCAGACTCGGAATGTGAAGAAAAGAAGCAAGAATGACGGTGGCAAAAGAAGTACCAATTGACATTCTTACCATCTTTGACTCTCTCACTACTGATAAACAATTTGAAGTCGGTAGAAAGAAGAAGAACAAAAATGTCAAGTAAAATAATTGAAGGAAAAAGTGCCCACAAAAAGGTAGCAGGGAGAAGGATTTTTATTTTTATGTTTTTGTAAAAACAGATAAAGAATTGTTTATTGGAGTTGGAGAGGAAGGTGCTTCAAATTAAAAGGAAACAAAACTTGAAAAATGTGATTTGGGACACCACCACTACCATTCACTTCGTTAAGGGGAAGAAGATTTGTGATTGATACTTGTTCTTCATGTCTTTTTTGTTTGGTTGGAACTTGGAAGGGCATTTGGTTGGAACTTTTCAAGTTCAACTCAAACAAGTTCCAGTTGGCCCAGAGACCTATCTACAGTGTAATAATCTCCATGATATTGAAGAGTAGGGCAGCCTTAGCTTAGCTAGATGCACAAAAGTCTAAAGGCGTTTTTGTTCTACCTAAATTAGATAGATAAAGATTAGACAGAGAGGAAATGTAATGATGTAAAACTAAAAGATATGTGGATTGTGGATGAACCATATAGCTTCATGTATGTGTCTTTGTGGACGCTTAAAGATTGATAAGATTAAGATAAAGTGATGTGATTGTCGTTGTCAATGTCATGGGATCTTCAAAAGAATGCATTTTGTTAACTTGGGCAGATCGGCTTGGAGAGAGAGAGAGAGAGAGAGAGAGAGAGAGAGAGAGAGGTGGGTTTGGCGAATAGGAGAGGACTCAAGAGGAAGGAGGAGGTCTCATGGGTTTGGCAGGAGGAAATATTAGTGATGGCCATGAAGATGCTTTTGGTATCAAATGAAAGCAAAGGCTTCTGCGGAATTCTCTCGCTGGCTGAACTCTTCCTTCTAAATTCTAATTCATTGCTTTTATGGTGTGGGAAAAAAGAAGAGTCACACACACACTAAGGACTAAGGAGATGTAGATTGTAAAGGGCCACCCACAACACAGCACCAAGGGAACCATCTCCACCACCAACACCACATCTGTAATTCATTGAATATTTAAAATTTTCTTGTCGTGCATGATTATCTTCTTGTTTGTAGTTGCAGTGGCAGTAAACATTATGAGAGGCATTTTTGGCCCTCCTTTGTGCCATCTACATCATTTTAGATCATTGTCACTTTTTTACCATTAATGGAAAACAGTGAGGGCCCATGCTTGATTCATTCACCCCTTCGTGCCAAAATGTTTCAAAAAGATGCCATAAACTCCAAAACCAGTCTCATATCACCTTATACTTAACCCCATCCCCTGTTTGCTTCACCAATTGATTGCAAATCGATTGGGTTTGCATAGAATCTAAATATAGATTGGAGATAATCTATATACTTAACCTTTACAAAGCAGAGCTGCTTAAAAAGAACAAGAAAGAAGAGAAAAACAAGGCACTTTCTTATCCATTTCATTACACATATGCTCTATAAGAAAACCTTTTTACAACAGTGGTCAGATGGCATATCGTAAAATACATGGTACATCCAAAAGCTAAAAGACGTTTAAGAAATCGACATCCCAGCAAAAAGAAATGCACGGCCTATTAACAATGTATTCTCTCTACTTATACCCAAAAAGAACAAGAAAAATGTTGTCAGTTGCGCCCCCTAATTGTTTCCTCCACGAACCCATCTAGCTGAACCTGTCCTTGCCATGCCGGAATAATAATCACCTACATTAGCCACAAATAGTGGATCTCTATCTTCAAATCTTAACTCATTACTCATATCACTACCACCAGCATTTCCTGCATCTGGCTGCTCCAATTCTTTCGTCAAATCCTCCATCGTCTTCTTTAAAGTTGCTTTACTCATCTGCCCTGCCTCACCAGTTGAAATGCCAACCATTGTAATCTTAGGAAGGTTTGGATTTTGCTGTGAGCTCAGCTCTACGCATTCCTTTGACAACTCTTTAGTTTGGTCCTTTTGCTTCAACAAGAGATGACTAAACCAATCTCCAAAAGGGAACCGGAGATCTAATTTGTTTCCTTTATTGGTCTGAATATCATCATTTAATTTAACCTCTGAAGTGCTACAGTGTAGAGAATCTTTATTATCATTTACTGCTTCCCTGTTGGCAAGGCGGTTAGATGACTGAGAAGCTCTAAGAAAAGAGGCAGCACTCCTGCAACAAAATTAACATACTTTTGTTAAAAAGGTATAAAACAAATTCAGTTGAAACTCTAGCACCTAGAAGCACCCAAGTTAACATTCAGAGAAAGATTTAATGAAAGTGCTCGACAATGATATGGACGATACGAGGGGTCACTAAATTAGGTTATAAAAGGTAATATTGTTGACCATCGAATATGAAGTGAAGTTCTATGTTTTCAATAACAGCAAACACACACACACACACACACATGCATCAACTCAACAATGGCACGCCATGTACCTTCTCTCAAAAGAGTCAACCATATAAGGGAATGTACATGGTGTGCCACTGTTGACCATCAAATATAATGTAAAGTTCTATGTTTTCAGTAACAGCAAACACACACGCACACATATGCATCAACTCAACAATGGCACACCATGTACCTTCTCTCAAAAGAGTCAACCATATAAGGGAATTTTGGTTGAATGCCAGTTGCTTTCCTTAACCACCTATTACCCAGAAGTACTTTATCAACAGCATAAAGGAGTTGCATTTCAGCAGCCTTAGAAATGACACTCAAAGGTATTCCAGGATTCCCCATTTCATCCATTACTTCCTGAACCTGTCAAGAAATATATGTTACAACGAACCAAATACACAATACAAGAGAACAGGAATAAGGGGACTTGGGAACTTTTAAACTTAATTTATACATCTATATATTTCTATGTCAGACGAATAAGGAATCATTCTTCTAAGCTTATCATTGACGATGTGAATCCAAAATCAGATCATCTTAAAATCTTGTAAATGCCGCACCACCAAAATAGTTGCTCCATCGAAGTAATACTTTACTATGTGATTTTGTACCTCTGGAGGCTCCCATAAGTTATCTCCCATCTCTTCAATTACTTCTGCTGGCAAGCTGTCATCAATCACATCCCGTCGACGCTGCATGTGCCGAGTTTGAATTAAAGAATGGAAATGCTGATCTACAGATTCCTCAAGAATGTTATCAAGCATGTTTTTATCAAAAAAGTAGGGAGTATACCTGTTGGAACAAAAGATAAGGAATTGAGCATCAGCTATTCTGAACTAAACTTCAAAAAAGAAAATAAACTGGTTCTGATAAAATGGAAGTAATCATGCCACTAAAAGACCGGCCTTCAGTTGAAAAATAACAAAAAAACTCTTTTGGTTTTCAACCACAAAAAGAATGGATATACAGTACTTCCATATACTACAGACAATTGAAGAAATTTTCTTTTATTGAAAATCAAAATCTGAATGGGTTGCTCAAAAATAACTCTAAGCCTATGTTTCGAGAAACTTATTGTTTTTTTGTTTATGCGGAAATCATTCATATAATTTTAAATGGACAGGGAATATACGTATCAGAATTCTAAAACCAGAATCAAGAGAAAAAAACATTAGAACACACCATTTGATCCCATCTGAGCTTGCTATTGCAATATCCAAGTTTTGAGCACTAAAAACTGGGACTCCGTCAACCCTTTTGCATCTGCCATTCTGCTGCATTGCCTTGAGAAGTTTGTTAGCTGCCTTGACCTGTAGAAGCAACAAATGTTAAGAAATCCTAACAGATCATGAAATATGGTTATCACTTGAAATAGCATACCTGTTTCTCATTTGGAACAAACTGGAACAAGTGGGGCTTTTCCTGCATACAAGATAGTGAACAACTTACCAGTTAATCCAAAGAGGAGCATACCATGGAAATTACTAATATAAAAAGTTCTCAAAAAAGGCAATATAAATATTAATAAATCCATAATGTGGCACATCCAAAATATGACGCAGGTGCATGCTTTCTATCCATTACTTCATAATCAGAACAGCAATGACGCATGCACCTGTCTTAGCACTGTTGTTCCAATGATGCCAGAAGAGCAATTAAGCCAATGCGAAAACCATAGCAACTATTAAATCTATCTTACATACTGTACAAGCGGGGATTACCTTGAAATGTTCATATGCTAAATCGAGACGGCAAGCACCCACCACACCACTTGGAATATTCAGCCGTTTCACATATGTAACTAAGAACACAACCTCAGTCAGAATGTAGGTCATCTCTTTATAGAAACAAATTTGATCAGTTGAATGATATTCAAAGAAACAGTGAGGAGAAACATATCACCAAAAAAAAAATAAAAAAAATAAAGAACAACCAAGGACAACCACATCAAGCAGGATTACCATTGGATAATTATAAGTATACCATAGCCAGTGGAGTTGTGAAAATATGGCTGGGTTGCATTCATTTCTTTCTATAAGTCCAACGTAACCAATAACCAATAAAACCAACCAGTTGTTTATTTGGAACTATACCTGCATCGCCTAAATCCATAAAAAAACGGAACACAGGGCCATTTCTCTCACTATTAGTAACTGATGCAAACATCTTCTTGAGCCACTCAGGAGTTCTACAAGTACAGGCCATGAAAAAAGAAAATCAGTATAGAAGCTCATGTAAAAGACAGCATCTTTATCAAATTTGAATTGAAAGTCCAAATACATACATGATAACCGAGCAAGAAATTAACTTCTTTAAAAGAATATAAACAAAATACCATTGTTGCAAAACAATGCTACTCCTAGTAAAAGTTAAAAAAGGCACCTTTTGGAAATGAAGGGTATGTCAAAGTGGGTGGAGACGGCCATGAGACCAGTCCCAGAGAGGTCACACATACTGAAGACCTGGCCCACAAAGGCCGGCCCACCACCCTTGATATTCGAGTTCAGCCCTGCAATCCTGACCGTTGACGGGAACCCCGAGTTTGACTCAGACGAGGACTCCACGCCCTTCATTGCGGATTTGAAGTCCGGTTGAGCCGAATGGAAGGCGAGTGGTTTCGGCGAGTTGGGGAAGAGGAACGCAACGCGGATTGTTGACGGGGTCGACGGCGTCGTTTTTGGGGAGGCGAAGAGAGAGAGGAGATTGGCTGCGGTGGAGTGAACCAAGTGGGTTATGGGCCTGGCTTGCTTCTTGTGTGCTGGCTCGGTTGGTGAGGCCATGAATGAGGACCTTTCAGCTGTTGATGGATTTGTCGAAGTGTGTGTATAAGAAAAGGGAGAGCCTTGAGGATGAGGCTCCAGACCAGAGAGAGAGAGAGAGAGAGAGAGAGATAATTGGGATGACGTTGCAACTTGCAAGTTTCAATTTACGCACACGACATGTCGTTTAGACAAAAAGAACAATTTTGGGCCAGAATAGGCCCATTAGACAAAAAGAGCCATTTTGGGCTAGGAAAGGCCGATTATAGAGTATGACCAAATAAAACTCAGGAAGCTCGTCCTCCCATCCGGAAACGCTCAAACTAGGAAAGGCCGATTATAGAGTATGACCAAATAAAACCCAGGAAGCTCGTCTTCCCATCTGAAAACGCTCAACCTCTCTCTCTCTCCCCGAAGTCTCGCCATCGTACGGACAGAGTGCCTCAGAATCAGATCGCGACCTCTGGTTTTTCCATTTCCAGGCAATATATCTTTCTACTATATAATTTATTTTCGAGATTTTGTATTTGAAATTCAGTTCTCTGAATTTTGATTAAGGTCTGTATGAGCTGTTTTTGTTTGTGTGCATGAACTGGTACGCATGCGTTTTGAATATTTGTAACAATTTCGATAATTGTCATTAATTTAATTCTCCATGCTCGTGTATTTTGGGTTGATTTATGTATTGCTGAAGCTTTGGTACGCCATTTTTTGCGTGTGTTTAGGTTAATCAGCTATCAGTATTGAATTGGCTATATTGAGTCTGACTTCGCTACCTCTCGTGCGTATGAGTACTCAGTCATTGACTTGATCAACTTTACAATCATAGGATTCTGTTTTTTGTTTTTTATGTCATAATTTCGCTGAATTATCGACCTTCTTTGATTTTTGATTGGTCTTAGTTTTTTAATGGCCTAATTCTGATTTTGATTTTGATTTTAAAATTCCGTTAGGGAACTCAAATTTCTTGTGTGAATGATGTTTTTTGCGGTATAATCATGAATTCTAATCTCTCCAACATTCGTTTGATGCCATTGCATTGGAGGTGTTTTGAAAATCAGATTTGCATCACACTCTACGTGCTCTGCTTGTAGATGCCACTTTGTCTACAGCTCTCTGAGAACTGATTTGTTCTAACCAAAATCAATTCTGCAGGCATAATATCTATATACTAGTAGTATAGACAGGTTCCCCCATGGCTGCTTCAGAAGAGAATAGCGCTTTGTTCCCAATTTTCATTTTAACTATAATGGCACTGCCTCTAGTGCCTTATACAATAACAAAGTTATGTCGTGCTGCATCAAAGAAAACAAAGAGCATCCACTGCCAGTGCTCTGAGTGCTTTCGGTCAGGAAAGTACCGGAGGTCAATATTTAAGAGGGTTAGTTCCTCCATTGTTGCTTAAATCTATTCTCCATTTATTCATTGCAGGAAAAATTCCAAAATATTGTTTTAAGCCATCTAACTATGGTCTAAATGTATGTGGCTGTGGTCACTTTTGCAGATTTCAAACTTCTCAACATGGAGCAACTTGACATTAGTACTGCTTTGGGTCATCATGATAGTCCTGGTTTATTACATAAAAAATATGAGTCGCGAGGTAAGCATTTCAATCCAATTTGAGGCATTAATAGAAGGCGTGTGATTATGTATGGTTTTCCTGCCCATGTTTTACATTTCCATGCTACTAAAGTTCAGTTAATTTGGATTTCATATGAGATTTCCAATGTCGTGTCTTCATCCTTAGAATGATGGAATGGTGAATTTCATTTGGGATATCTTTTCATTTTCCACTTTTTAAATTCACTCAGATCCAAGTTTTCGAGCCATTCAGTATTCTTGGACTGGAACCCAGTGCTTCAGATTCAGAAATCAAGAAGGCATATAGGAGACTCTCTATACAGTACCATCCGGATAAAAATCCAGACCCAGGTTGATGGTATTTTAGTTTTTGAGTTTATGCATGCTTGTCACCTGATTAGTGAAAATAGAAGGAAAGATGGGGCCTTTTATGAGTAGTACGTATACACTAACAGTTTAAAATTTTCATTTTTTCAGAGGCCCACAATTATTTTGTGGAGTTCATATCAAAGGCTTATCAGGCTCTGACAGATCCAGTATCTCGTGAGAATTTTGAAAAATATGGCCATCCAGATGGCAGGCAGGTAATGTGCAATTTATTCGAGGAATTGCAACTTTGTTTAAGTGTTTCCTTGTCAATACTATATCAGATATAATTAATCATGTTTTGAAACTGAATCGATGCTTTACTTCAATAGGGGTTTCAAATGGGCATTGCTCTTCCTCAATTCCTGCTACACATCGATGGGGCATCTGGTGGAATACTCTTACTCTGGATTGTCGGTGTTTGTATTTTATTGCCTTTGGTGATAGCTGTTGTGTATCTTTCAAGGTCGGCAAAATATACTGGCAACTATGTTATGCATCAAACATTGTCCACTTACTATTACTTTATGAAGCCTTCTTTGGCTCCCAGGTACTCAGTTTATTCAGAAGCTTTGTTCATGTTTAATTTTGATAACATAATATATTAAATCTTCCCATAGTAATCAATTGGCATATGTTGAGCACCAGAGTTGACGAAGTATGTCTTGCCTATCCATATGTTCTTGATATTTTGATGGATCTGGTGTACATTAACCTGTGCTCTCTGTTAATTTTTTATTGATCTTATGAGATAACTTGATTATACAGCAAAGTAATGGATGTCTTCATAAAGGCTGCTGAATATACGGAAATTCCAGTTCGTAGAACTGACAATGAACCCCTTCAGAAGCTTTTTATGCTAATCAGGAGTGAGTTGAATCTGGACCTTAAGAACATCAAGCAAGAGCAGGCAAAGTTTTGGAAGCAGCATCCAGCCCTTGTAAAGGTAGTTTGTGCTCCAAGACAGGGCTATATTACCAGAAAAGTTTGTTCCAGTCTTTGATAATTATCTATGCTTACCTTTATGCCACTCTCTATGCAGACAGAATTGTTGATTCAAGCACAGTTAACTCGGGAGTCAGCATCCTTATCCCCATCTCTGCAAGGTGATTTTAGACGTGTTCTGGAACTTGCCCCTCGCCTCCTTGAAGAGTTGATGAAGGTGATCACTACATTTCCTGTCTTACATTCTATTAGCAGCCTCTAAATTAAGTGCTTATGCTGCTTGGAAGTTGCAGACTTTCAATAATTCTGGATTGTTTCACTCATCTTTGTGAATAGACTTGTTGTTTCAAAGGGTACAGAAGTTGGTAGGATGCTGCTAGTATTTCTGGAAATCAATCGATCAAATTGATGTGCTAGTATTTCGATGAATGTACCAAATTTGGAAGCCACATTGTGCTAGTTTTACTTAAGCTATATTCTATGCAGATGGCAGTTATGCCACGAAATGCTCAGGGGCAGGGATGGCTGAGGCCTGCTATTGGGGTGGTTGAACTCTCTCAGTGTATCATTCAGGTGACAGTCCATTATCCACTTTTGTTAAGCATGTAGATCTTTCAAATATACTAATCATGCGAATTCTCCTTTTTTTAAAAATACCAAATACTTGAGATTTCTGATTATGAGGCATCTCTCTCTTTCTCATCATTTGTACCTTCTTCGACAATTCTGTACTAATTTTTGGATTTTCGTTATTTTATTGGCCATAATGCAGGCTGTTCCTCTTAGTGCAAGGAAGGCTACTGGAGGATACAGTGAAGGCATTGCCCCCTTTCTGCAGCTGCCACATTTTAGTGAGGCTGTTATAAAAAAGATAGCCCGCAAGGTAAATAGACTTGTTTTGGACAATGTCATGCTGGAATACAACTGTTTAATGTTTACAAATAAAGTATTCTGTGAATCTCTCGTTCTGAGACTGAATGAGCAGCACATCTTCATTCTGTAATAATTTTTCATGTTGGTTTGTTTCCCTTTTTGTGTTGATCTTCTCTTTTCTCTCCCAGCTAGTCTTTTTGTGTTTTGATCTTAGCTTTAATAATTGAATTTGCAGAAGCTGAGAGTATTGCAGGAGCTTCAGGACATGTCCTTGCAAGATCGTGCTGAGCTACTTTCTCAAACAGCTGGATTCTCGTCCAATGAAGTACAGGATGTTGAAATGGTATTGGAAACAATGCCTTCGATATCAATTGAAGTCAAATGTGAGACCGAAGGTGAAGAGGGTATACAAGAGGGTGACATTGTCACTGTTCATGCTTGGGTGACACTAAAACGTACCAACGGCCTGATTGGCGCCCTTCCCCATGCCCCGTACTTCCCGTTTCACAAGGAAGAAAATTTCTGGTTTTTGCTTGCGGACAGTGTCTCCAATAATGTTTGGTTTTGGCAGAAGGTCAATTTCATGGATGAAACTGCAGCTATTACTGCTGCCTCCAAGGCAATTGAGGAAACAATGGAGGGTTCAGGAGCAAATATGAAGGAGACTAATGCTGCTGTCAAAGAAGCAGTTGAGAAGGTGAAGAGTGGGTCTAGACTGGTAACAGGGAAGTTACCGGCCCCAGTGGAGGGGAATTACAATTTGACATGTTACTGCTTGTGTGACTCTTGGATTGGTTGTGATAGAAAGACAAACTTGAAGATAAAGATTTTGAAGCGTACCCGGGCTGGTACACGGGGAGGTTTTGTGGCAGAAGAGGGACCAATTGCGGAGGATGGGATTGAAGAGGAGGAAGAGAATGAAGATGAGGAATATGACGAAGATTATGAGAGTGAGTACAGCGAAGATGAGGCAGATGAACAACACGATACAAAAAAGAAAGGCCCTGCAGCAAATGGCACTGTGGATAAACAAGTCTTAGGCTCAGAAGGTGAAGGTTCAGAGGAGGACTAAAACAAATAGTTTACTTTCTTTGTTCATTTATCCGTTATTCGGTGAAAGAATTCAAACAGCCACTACAGTGACAGTTACCATGTGCCCATCTTTAATTTGGAAGATCCTAGTTTTGATACTTAAAAAACGTGGGTTCTAAACCCATTTTCAGTTATTAAAATTTTTTGACTAATTTTTCTTTTTCGTATTCACGTCTTTCTTGGAACAAAATTTACTCATAAGCAATGCAAATGGGTGGCTGTTTGAATGACTGAATGAGTGAGACTCAAAAACATGATTTTGTTCCTCCAGATTTAAACCAAAAACATCCCGCCACTTGCTTCCCTGCCCAGATTTAAGCAGGTGTCAGATTATAGTTTGATCATTGGTTTTTCAACGATTTCAAAAATTATGCCACGAACTCTCAATTCCATGTGTGAAACAAACACCGGCCTATCGTAAGGCAAAGTTATGCGATATGTTTGTTTTTATTGATTCGCTGGCTCAACTGTGATATTACTCAACGACGATTTATAAATTTGTCATCAAGAGGAGAGGCATAGCCTAGAATTTTGCTTTTCATAATTATAACACTTCCTTCACGGCTTCTTGTTTATTTGTATGGCTCAGATAAAAGAGAAACAAGGTGGACCCGACAGTTTCTCCCTGACAACATCACATTTTGAATATCTCCGGCTCCATGTCAAAAAGAAGAAAGCAAAGCCGAGTTCGTTTTGCCTCCTTTCTCACCAGACAAACATCCCATAATGATTAGAAGCGAGGTTAGGGAGAAGTAAAACATGATAACCCTCTGATATATCTGACTGGTCAAGGAGGGGTTCTAGATTCAATCGTGAGTTCATCTAAACTTGTTTCAGCTTTCTCGAGTAAATCACTTGATTTCTGGTCCCCTTCCTCAGCTACAACAACGTCTTCATTTGGATTTGATTCAGCTTCTAACAATTCTTCTGAGCTGTGGACTGTTTCCTTCTCCTGACTCGGCATTTTTTCAGCACCATCATTTTCATAATTTGCTCGAATTTTAACACGTTTTCCTTTGACGTACCGATACTCCCATTTTGGTGGTGGATATTTCTGCTTCAACTTATGGTATTTGTCCAACATACCCAACTCCTGAAAGACATTTCCAACCTTTGTAACAATTGAAACATTCGGTTGGACCCCAAGCTCCTCCATGTCAGCAAAAATCTACAACAAGTGAAATTTTGCCATAAGTTAAAACTCATTTGTGCATGAAACACAGATGACTCACTATACAAACTAGCATGACATTTGGCCTTTTAAGGCATAGGAGATTGAATTCATTTCTCAACCAAAATCCATATAATTTGCAGGAACTTCAAATCTGCAACAACTATACGCAATATACTTATAGATTGGTTCAAATATTGAAGTGTTCCTAATCTGTAAATGAATGATATGATTTCCTCAGGCTTTGGTTCCAAAAGAAGTATTTGTACTCTGCAAAAGATAATCGTACATACTAAGGGAAGTGAGCAGTGGAACCATGGAAAAGATAAATGTGGTAGGATTTAAATACCTCAAACATCTTGTCATGTATGCCGTGCCGATAGTAAATAGAAATCATTTTGTCAAAGAACATGCGAGGCATGCTTTCCAAATACTGTGAGAATAACTTTGTCCATAGCTCTTCAGCTTCTTCAACTCTCCCATCCTCTGCCAAAGCATTTAATAGTGTGAAATAGGTTCCCATTGTTCTTCCTTGACCTTTGCTTAACATCCACTTTGATACCTACAATCCCACATGTGATTTGTGACAGATTTAACAATTAGAACCTATTCATGATGCTGAGCACAGAATGAAAAACAAAAAACAAACCTGAATTATCCTCTTCCATTCTTTTTGATTCTCAAGGGTCTTCAATGCCTTCTTCACTGTAATCAGAGGGAATTCTAATTCCCAAGCAATGAAAGAATCAAGGGCCCCATAAACTTCCTCTTTGACATTTGACAATCCCTTAATCTACGAAAGAAATTATCTTTTCAAAACCAAGCACAAAGATGGGAAACAGAGATTAAAAGAAAAGAAAGAAAGAGAATAAAAAACTTACAGACTCAACAAGCTTAATCGATTTGGAAATGGTCCCAATCCTCTTATTGGCTTTCCAGACTCTTGGGTACCTGGGTCTTGGACCCTTTGCAGCACATACCTGAATGAATTATTGACAAAATAGCAAGAAAATGAAACCCAGAGAACAAAATGTATAATTTAAGAAGAAAGTGATTATCTTTCTGCATTTACAATTTCAAAATATGCAGATAACAAAAATGGACAGAAGCTTACCACTACACTGCTTCTACTGTGGGAGATTTTGATAAATTCCAGTCGCCGAGTAAAGACCGGAAGTGAGTATGTCAAGGTAAGCATACTCAGTAAGGCATTTAATATCTGAAATTTAGCTCAGCTCAAGTTTATGGAGGCAGAGAGAGAGAGAGAGAGAGAGAGAGTGAATGGCTGAGACCAGAGCGGCAGAGCGTGTGTTTTCGGAAGATATTTTAATCTTTTATTTTTCTCTCCCAAATCTTATTTTGATTTTGATTTTGATTTTCTATCTAGCCAAACACGGGAAGGGGGAAGTTAATAGTATTTCCTTGGCTGCACAAAACGGTGCGCTTTAGCTTCATAACAGACGCTTTCGTTATTCGCGACCGCAGAGAATCCAAGCCATTTAGAAGCCAAACTCCAGAGAAAGAGCACCTCATCCTTTCAGACTCTTGAGAGAGATATTTTGTGGATCTCACACTTGCATTAACTAAAAGAGGCGACAAGGAACGATGATGATGATCGAGTCAGCCATGGCCGTACGATTCCACGCCGGTGCAAAGCTCTGCCCCTCCACCTCCATGACTTGTAACTCCCTCTCTCTCCCGCCTTACTTCAAAAGCTCATTTAAGCCAAAAGTTTTAAGCTTTGAATTTTCTGTTCGCATTTTCCTGCGTTGTCTCTGTTGCCAAACAGTAAGTCCTATATCGTTTCTTTTGTTGTTGTAGCTTATCGTCCAACGCGTAGCTCGGAGGACGCGGCCGGAGCCGTACACGTCACTTCTTGCCGCCTTTCGTGCTCTGGTGGTTTTGGCGTGCCGCGGTACGCTAACTAATTTGATTTTTATTGTTGAGCAGCTGAGCTTTTTGTTTTCTTGCTAGTTAACCAGCTTGAATTTCACGGCTTTGAAAATGCATAAATTTGCTAAGACTTATATGCAGGAGTCGAATTCGACGGTCAAAGAATGGTTCAGTTGCAAAAAGGAGCAATTTTGTAAAGAACAGGCCTATTCGAGCATCCCTGGGGCAGTTAGGGCCGGGTTCGGAGCCTATAAAGCCGAATGGGAGGCCACAATACCATCCATTTGAGGATATTGCTGAGTCCAAATTAGAGACTAATGGAACTGCTAGACTTACAGCTGCAGAATCTGCTCGGACCATTATTGAGGTAGTACATTGTGATTGTATTATTCACTGTCTAATAAGTAGACCCAAGTTTGAATATTTGAATTCTAATATATACACTTGTGTTATTTATATGCTCACTTATTGGTGTTTTGATAGTTCTGCACTATGCTGCTCATTCTTGTATCAAGGTTTTGCATAGCTAATGTTGCCCATAGTGTGACATTTTCAGGTTAACAGCAAATCAACGCTCATGTTTTCAAGTTTGATAAACGATGAAGTTCATGAAAATATTATCTGTCCGGATTTGCCTTATGTAACTGATGAACATGGAAGTAAGTCAAGTGTATGAGTTTCTCGTCATACATTGGACCTTGCATAAAATGAAGTTCTAATCTGTTTTATCATGTCACAGATATCTACTTTCAAGTGAAGGATAGTGAAGACACTATGCAATCCCTAACTTCAGAAAATAATTACGTGGTATGCAATTTTCATAAGCGCATTACAAGAACATGATTACTAATAATAATCTGAAGAAATTATTGCATTCTAGCAGCAGTTTTTTTCTCGGGAGTTATTCTTATGGAGTCTTGTGGGTTATTATAATGATGCAGCAAGTTATTATTGGCTTAGATACTATGGAAATGATCAGTGAGATGGAGTTACCTGAAATTGATTTTGGAATGGATGGGATTGAAGATGAAGATAGTGATGTTGAAGATGATAATGATGATGAAGAGGATGATGATGAAGAAGATGGTGACTATGATTCGGTCTGTCTTGTGTTTTTGTCTCTCTAGATCTGAATGCATGGATGTAGTTGTCAGACATTTCTAATTATATAATAGATTCTTGTATAGGATTGGGTTGCTGTTCTTGAAGATGAAGACGAAGACGATATGGGTGATTCTGACAAATCTCTTGGAGACTGGGCAAAACTGGAGACTATGCGTTATTCTCACCCAATGTATTTTGCCAAGAAGCTAACTGAGGTAATTTTGAATTGTAATTTCTCACCCCACTGTGTGGTGATGTAGGAGTACTCTTAGGCAATTGAACTTTAAGATGACATGACATAGTATTTCTTATTATACTGTATTGGAAATATTTGATTCTTGTGCTTTTATTTTGGTAATAAGGGTAAATTATTGTGCTTTCATTTGCTCACTTGGTGTGCCTTTTCCTTATTTGAAAACTCTAGTTGCAATTGTATCCCACTTATGGTCTTTGGTGAAGTTATAATTTCTTAAAGTTTCTCATAGTTTTTACTTTTTAGGTTGCTTCTGATGACCCTATAGATTGGGCGGAGCAGGCTCCAGCTAGTTTGGCTATTCAAGGCCTTATAAGGCCCGCATTAATTGAAGAACATTCTGTCATCCAAAAGCATATGTCTGATCATCAATCTAGTAATGATGGCGTAGGGAGTATCGTAGAAGAAGATTTAGAAGATCCTGTTAGGATTAATGGCCATGAAGCAGGATCTTCCAAGGATAGTCCAGTCCAAGCAGAGGAATTGGAGAACAAGAAGGATGAAATATCAAGAAATGGGACTACATTTTACAAACTGGAGATGGTTAAGATTCAGCTGTTTTCATCACATGGAAATCTGGTTTGTGTACGGATTTTAGTTGTATTTTTGTTATACAAGTAAATGCTGCTCAATTCCTTTTTAACAATTAATCTTTGGTTATAATTCTCCAGACTGTTGTTGAAGTAGAAGATTTTGTAAAAGCTCAACCCGATGCCATTGCACACTCGGCAGCTAAAATTATTTCTCGTTTGAATGCTGGTGGAGAAAAGACCACACAAGCTCTCAAGTCCCTATGTTGGAGACTAAAGGGACTTCAAGTGGAGGTAACATTCAAACATTGTAGTCAAGTTTCCAAATCTTTTCAGAAATGCTGTAGATTTTGCACAATTTTGTTCAATTTTGAAGCATTTCAAAACATGTTTGCTTCGGAAAGGTTGTTTTTACATTGAAATGCCCAACTTCTGTGATATATGAAATCATCATTTTCATCCGCTATGGCTTTAATGTGATTTTGTACGAATGGGAAAATCTGTTTTCTGCTTTCTGGATGTTATTTTTCATCTGTTGCAATCTTGTAAATTTTTTTCATGAATATTGTACTATTGTAATCTGTAAATGATTAATCGTTGCTGTATCTTATTTCAGGAGGCAGTACTTATTGGTGTAGATTCCCTTGGATTTGACTTGAGGGTTTGCTCAGGGACACAAGTCCAGACATTGCGATTTGCACTTAATACACGGGTATGCCAATTATTTTTAAACTATGAGGTTTAATATTTCATGTACCACCTCTGAAGCGCAATCAAATGTAGGTGCATGTTCCTATATTGCTTTTCTGGAACCATGAAATACAATATGCCTATGTTTACCCTGTCTACCCGTTTCTTTTCAGGCCACTTCTGAGTACAGTGCTGAGAGACAACTTAATGATCTACTTTTCCCAAGGATCCAGCACAAACCACAAACAGTGAAACAAAGTTAGCAAAAACGAATGCCAACTTTATCAACACTGTCAAGTGTCATCTTCTGGTTTGATTCTAGCTGGTTTCTTCCTTGTGCCTCTTTGCAGAGATTTGAATATAACAGGTGAGGAGGGGGATAAAAAATTTCATGCACAGTCCACCAGGTCATGTATTGTTAATTGCAATTAATGATTATGGAAATTCATTGTTTTCTAAGCTTTGTGACTCTCGACTCAACCTTGTACATTATTTTTTAAACTTGCTCATCTTGCTGCTTGGTCTAATGCCATAGAAAGTGGATGCAGAAGTAACTTCAAAATAGAAATGCTGTGATTTAACAGACATAGAGAACTTAGTATTGGGAGGCGTTTTTCTGATCAACTAGAATGTTCATGAGTTTTACCAAATAAGTAATAAGTTTCTTCAGCCATTTATTGTAATTTTTTTGTCTGAGTCAGTTTTTACCCC
Source organism: Prunus fruticosa (assembly GCA_018703695.1). Lineage (NCBI taxonomy): Eukaryota > Viridiplantae > Streptophyta > Magnoliopsida > Rosales > Rosaceae > Prunus > Prunus fruticosa. Next base: position 57,636,514 of record CM031918.1, on the reverse strand, counting down.
TACCTCATTGGCCTTGTTTCAACCGATTTGATTATATTGAAGTTAAATTTATTTTTTCGGCGGATGAGAGTGTGTTACTTGATCTTAGCAATGTAAGAACTATCTGCAGAACTGAGTGTGATTTTAGCAATGTAATTTTTCTTTCTTTGGGGATCAACTGGCTGCTCTACTTTTTATAATCCGAACTCAATATACTTCGTGCATCTGTCCTAAATTTAGGATTGGTATACAACATAATGCATTTTCCTTTTGCTGTTGTATACCAATAATAATAATAAAACATAGTGTTGCATTTTATTCACTGATTATGTTCTCAAAGTACAAATTGAGGAACAAAGACCATAATTCAAAACTTCAAAAGGAAAATTCGATTTGTGTGTAAGCAAGCATTACTGATTTTGCTGCATGTAGGTTTCATAGACCAATTGTGCTGCAAGAATATCCACAACTGCAGAACCAACTGACTTGAACACAGTAATCTCCTCACAGCTTCTTCTTCCAGCCTTGTCTCCTTTGATCAACTCCACCAGCATCCCACAAACACCTGCCTTCCCAATCACCCCTCTCTCAAACGCACCCACCAGCTCCCCTGCCTCCACCAACGCAGCCTCATTATCAACAAACACTCTCCCTCTCCTTATCGCTTCGTCATCACACTCCTTCATTGAGTGCTTGAAAGATCCAACCAAGTCCAAGTGCGCCCCTGCCTTCAGCGTCTTCCCCTTCACAAGAGGCACCTCCGAATTCGTCGCGCAGCTGATGATGTCCCCCATCCCAACCACCTCATCCAAGCATCCATTGCTCTCGAAACAGACCCCTTCAAATGCCACACTTTCTTGCATTTTCTCAGCCAAATTTCTGGCCTTTTCCACTGTTCGGTTCCATATGATCACTTTCTTCAAACTGGGCCTTGCCGCGAGATGGGCTCTGATCAAATGAGGTGCCAAAGCACCTGCACCGATCATCACCAGGACTTGGCTGTCGTTTCTGGACAAAATCCTCGAAGCCAAGGCAGAAACACAAGAAGTCCTGTAGAGGGTCAGTGCGGTTCCGTCCATGGTGGCCAAGGTTTGCCCAGTTGTGGAGCTGAAAAGCACATAACTTGCGTGCACCCCGGGTAAGTTTAGCGCGGAATTTTGTGGGAAGTAGGTCACGAGCTTGACTCCTAAGTAGGGGAGAGAAGGGGAGGGGGACCAAGAGGGCATGAGGAGGAGAGAGGAAGAGGGTGAAACGTCGTAGCTTTGGCGGATTGGGGAACATAGAGAAGCTGAGACTGTGGGAAGTGAAGATTGGAAATGATTTATCAGAGTTTGGTGAGAGAGGAGGGAGTCTAGAGATTCAGTGGTGATGACGATTGGGAATGTTATGGTGGCAGAAGCCATTGATAAGAGACTTGAGAGTTTGGGAGGGTTTTTTATTTTCTTGGGTGATGGAGAGAGAGAAAGAGGCAAATATAAGCACGATAGAAATGTTAGGAGGACTTAGGGGGAAGGCAGCAGTGGACCAAGACTTTGCATATTTGTTTGGTTATTTAGCTCGATATAGGGGTAAGTGAATAAAACTTAAAAGTAAACAAATGCTGGGCGAATGGTCCATGGGCCTTCATGCAATTTAGGCTTTGTGAAAAGACGTTCTCGGCCTCAGTGGCTATTTTCGGTCGATGAGAAAAATGACCCTCGCAAGCAACCACCCAACCTCCTCATCCCATCGGCTACCTGTTTCAATTAAGTTTGAAACGCAGAAAGCAAAACAAGTCCAACAAGGATGGCAAATCGTGGGCGAGACGATTTTTATTGAACCCACCATAATTAAGGTCGGCTTTTTTCCGCAAACCAAGAATAAAATCAAACTTAACATCTAAGCTGCTACTAAAACTCTATAATACGTACCAATACGATTAAGAATTGGCTGTGAAAATGTGGTGTGTTTAATTCAAGCCAGTAACATCAAATCAAAGACGAAAACACCGCGACCCGATCGACTTCTCTAAGATATGGCTATACTCTCTATTTGTCTGCATTACACCATAGGAGATGGCAGCGTGGCAGCCCAAGTCATTTCCTATCCATTTTCACTTTTTAATATGGAGATTCTTCAAATGGAAGTAATAGTTGCTTGCAGCACCCATAATTTATATTTCCTTTCCCAATTTTGTAAGGATTTTTATACCTTCAATAACTGCATGTCTTCAAATGGAAGTAATAACTGCTGAAATCCCAGAATGTGTGACGAAGTATTCACTTCAAAGAAGGGTTCTTTGGCCAGAAAGAACGGAGAAAGTCTTGTAACAGACCCCATAGAGATGGCAAGAGAACGGTTCCAGATTATTGCGAAAGGAGGATGTGACCGAGAAAATTTTGATAAATCACGTCAACATGTCATGTGGATATGTACATAAGCAATAAAATAACTTCTCAAGTGAGTTAGCGAATTACTAGAGTATTTTCATGATCACAAATTTATTGATTCAATTTAGCACTCCGGACATAAATTTGTTTTGGTAAGGCTCCATAAACATAATATTTTAAATGTATAGCCGCACGGCTATACTCTTGAAATATCATAATTTGAATTTCCCTTTTTTAATTATTTTATTTAGTAGTTTTGTTTTAATTATTATTTACTTAGTGAATAATTAGTATTTAAGTATTTTATTAAAGAAAAAAAATTTAAAAACCAATTACTATTTATTAATAAATATATTTATGAAGTTAATTAAAATATTTAATACTAATTATTCACAAAATAAATCATGATTAAAACATAATTACTAATGAAAGTAATTAAATAAGGCTAAGATTTTATTGAGTTACTAAAAATAATATTTAAAATAAAAATTTACTGACCTAAAGATACTAAGTTTATACTTATTATTTAAAAAAACCTCTCCCGATGAACTTTTGTTTGACAAGGTTTATCCCAGCACAATTTTGCTGGATTAGACCTTTTTCGACGATATTTCGTCGGCATAGGAAATTTTCCTCGGGAGAGGTCTAATTTGAAAAATAGTTGCGTGCGTAGACCTGTGCCGACAAAATGTCGTCACGATAGGTCTTCTTGCTCTTTATTTATTTATTTATAAAATATAAAATTACTTTCTTTACTTTTATGTTTTGCCCAACTTCTTTAATTTAATATATATATCATTAAGTAATATCTTAGGCCTTTTAAATTACATCAATTAGAAATTATATTATTATTCGAATATAGACTCGCCGCTATATTGTTTAAATATTCAAATATATCTAGATAATATAACAAAGGGCACCTAAAAAGATAAGCAACGTCATTATATCACTTCTCATACACATGCAACACAGAAATAAGGCATACATTTTCTCTCAACCCTAAACACACACAGAGGAACAAAGCTAGAACGTAAATACATACCATGTCTAATTGATTCATTATCTCAAGGCTCAGCTTTGCTATAGAGAAATCCAGATTTTTATTGTTATATTTAAAGAGTATAGCCGCACGGCTATACTCGTAAAATAGAATATTTTAAAATCTAGCCGCTCGGCGATACTCTTTGAACAGAATATTTAAAAGTATAGCCGTGCGGCTATAAGCTATAAACAGAATATTTTAAAAGAGAGTATAGCCGCCTGGTTATACTCCATAAATGGAATATTTTAGAAGAGAGTATCGCCGCTTGGCTATTCCGTTTTAAGACGTTCATAAAACAATTCGAGACCCTTCCTTGATGTGTAGCTGAAGCGATGAATGTCCAGATCAATCTCAAAGTAGTTAGGACCCTGCATGTGAGAATGCTTGATAAAGTCAAACAACATGGTTTTTATGTTTCATCTTCTTAACACTCAACAACATAAATGTTCAATATTTACCTTGTAAAAATTGTGTTGGGGCGTGAAAGAACTGGTTTGTCATTATATGCATGTACAAGCTTCTTCTAGGCAGAACTTCTGACCGATATCCTAGGATTTACCACCCCAGCCAAGATCTTTAGTCTTTCTCTAAAATGTACAATGGAGTCATTTGCGAATCCTTTAACTTTTTCCGTCTCATTGTCAACCATTTTCTAAAAGCATCATTCACATATATCAACAGACTGAGTGTTCCAATAGAACATAAGGTCACATTTCCATCAGGGAGAGTACATCATAATAAAGTACATGCCTATCCAAATGGACGAAGTTGCATACAAAATGAAATTACCTTGATGTTGTCCTGGAATTGAGGAGATATGTCTTTATCAAAATTCTCAGAAACCTTGAAATACATTACAAGACTCATCCCCTGTCCATCACTATCACCAAGAAACATTGCAGCAGGACAAGTAGGCAACTGCATTGCTGCAACAAGGCGCAGAGCAATATCATTAGATACTGCCAAAATATAACAAACAAAACATAACAAGATAAATCAATTCTGGAAAAATACATGTATGTTTAGAATGAACACTTTCCCATTTGTTTTCACTTTGGGAAGCTTAGGATGCTGGGCAATGTGATGTATCTTTTTGGGGCATATAAACACATCAACACCTATTGGAGTATATGGACTGTAGTTCAGAGCAGTTGACTTTCGTTATCTTTGGATGGTAGACCAACAGAAAATAATATTATCATTAGCAAGGCAGAACAGAGTAATTAGTTGCAAATGTCTAAATTCAATTAATGTTGGTTTTGACAAAAGGAAAAACCAAAGTCATACTTGAAATAGTTCTCGCATGGAATTTAAAAGTTGAGGGTAGAATCTCAGACCAAGATCCTGAAGTCGGCTTCTCTACTCTACAACATGGAATGATATATCTTGGTCTAGGCCGATACATAAACCTTTTTGATTGACCTGTGGATATATCATTGAAATGTTCAGTAATATACATGTACATCAGTCCCAATATTCTAAGTTTTCTTTCTATTCAAAGAAAATTGAATTATTTGAATACTTACCTTGTTCAATGGTTTCTTCTGCATCACAGGATCTACTTTTAAAAGAAAGTCTGAAAACGGCTGATGGCTTTCTCTGGGACTACAGAACCAAACTCTGTGCACTTAGAATCTTATCGTTGAAACTTACAGAAGGTACCAATCGAGATAAGCTGGATTTCAGGGCATTGTCTTGAATTTTTTCATTAGAATCACGTCCATCCTCTATAAGTCCTTTAAAGCTTCCATAAGAGTGATCTAATATATTCTTCCTCTTACTGCAAACTTCATCAGCCTTCCCTCGGCGAGAAAGCTCTTAGCCATGGGAACTAATAAGCGAAAACCAATTTGATTCCCTGCGCTCATCTTTGCCTGTGATTTTATCTGATTTACCTCCATCTATTTTCATATAGCTTTGGTATTCTTCATACTTACACCTATTATCAACAAAGCGAGCAGATCTTTCGTACTGAAGTACTTGGCCACTTGAGATATTCCCAACTGGATTTCTTGCTAATGGAAAACCATTTGTAGAATAAGAGAAGAAAATTAAGAAAACAAAACAAAATCCTTTTCCAATAAGTAGCTCAAGAAAAATTACTTCAGTAGTAATGACGTTTTGCAATCAAACAAGACCACAAGGCTTTCATTCTGTAATATGTAGTTACATGCTGATGGCCAATACCTCCATGTATACTGATAAAGTCATCATCCAAGTCAGACTCCAGAATACTCACTGAGTCAAACCAAGCTTCCTCTTTGGAAAATTACTGCAAATGAATAACTTTCAAAATATGAGATTCAAGAGCTATGAATATTCTTGTCAGCACTATTGGTTGAAATCTGCTGAAAGAAAGCACACACCATTCGAATCATATTGACTGTGGTGCCATTGCAGCTGGGTGAGATGGAATGTTGAATTAGAAACCTTAGATCTTCTGTGAGTAGTTGTTGCACCATTCTCAAAGTCCACATGAACAAACTCACTGACGGCATAGTCACTCAGGCGAGCTCCTGCATCACTATTTATTTTCTTGAAACTGGTATTTCTTTTCTTGGTAACATCTGAAGCGGAGCAGGTTGCCTTTCAATGGCATTTGATGACCCGCTGACAGTGTTTTTTCCGTGATTTAATTGTTTTGGATGGGGTTGACATGCAACCAGCCATTGTAGCTTTTAAATCATGCAAGTCCCAACTACAACGATGCCTTCATCAAGTCCTCTCCAACCTGTGTGCCTGCAAATGAAACAAAATACATCAGAGAAGATTAAAGGATTTCTGGAAAGCAGTTTCTATGATCACAAATAATCATAAGAACGCAATCAATTCTTTCATCATGAGACTGTTTCAGTAATTTATGGCTCAAACGCTAGGCCAGTTAACCAACTTAACACTTGGAAATTATTAGAATCAAAAGGATGACACACAGAGGTCTCTATGTTTAATGAGTATGGTGGCACTATCAGAAAGCACATTGGTTAGAAGCGACTGGTAACTTGAAGCACCACACTAATTATTCAATAAATTTGCAGACGAAAATTTGTGCAATCATCATAAAAATCAAATGTCTGATTCAAACCTTCACAAACAAAGTGGGATGTCTCTTTCCCAGTCCCATAGATAAGCCACTTAACTATCTTAAGCCCCAAATCATTAGTTCTTGCTCACTAGAACATAAACATGACCAGAAAACAAAAAGATAGTACAACCACCTCAAGAACAACTCAACAAAACCTTAGTCCCTATTATCTATCTTAAGCCCCAAATCTTTAGTTCTTACTCAGGTTTAATTAATTAGTACCTTTCTCTTAAGTAGTTGGTATTTGCAAAGTAAATGGGAGCATTAATCTCAAGTATGAAAATTCCAGGAACATTGCATTGGGATACTGCTCAACATTTCTGTAAACCATGGAATTCGGAAGGTTTCCTTGAACAAAAGTCCTTGGCCTTGCCACAAATGAAAGTACCCTGATCACAGATATTGCAACCTACACAGAAGAAAAAGAAATATTAGTTCTAATGCATTGTTTTAAGTTGTTAGATCTAGTGTTACCGTCACACACAATAATGATACGTACCGCTAAGACTAGTCCAATTTCAATGCTGCCAAAAACGACGCCGATATAGGCACTCATGCAGACAACAAAGTCAAACTTGTCAACCTTCCAGAAGTGAATTGCGGCTTCATAGTCTATGACAACAAGCAAAGCCCGACTATGTGTTTCAGTGTCTGTATATTCCCCAAGTCTGATTCAGTCAGGATTTCCAACTACTCATCCAACTTAGGCCGAACCAGATTCCTAACAATTACATACTACTTTTACAGGCTAAAATCTCTATTGCTCCCTCTAGTAATAAATTTTCAACCACATCTTTCTCTTTTCACGATGCAAACAGATAATCAAAAGCCAATTTTCGTATAGCGGCCATCAGAAATTGAAGCGAGTTCATAATTTAGCTAAAGTCAAGAGAAAAAAAAAAAAAAAAAAAAGGACCCGCCTAGGCGGCCGCCTAGCGCCTAGGCCGATTTTCCCAACAGCCTAACTGAACAAAAGCACAATTTATAGGTTTTGAGCTCTAATTATGAACATCATTACCGAATTTAACATTACAGAACAAAATCCACCACATGTTCTAGATTTATGTGTGTCATAGATTTTCCAAAATAAGCAAAATATAAAGATAATTTAGTTAAAACTACAAGTAATATGAATGCATTCCACTAAAAAGCAGGAAGCAGAGTAATTGGAGACTGAGCTTAATGAAAAGAAAAACCTTGGGTAAAAGAAATTATCCCACTAGTCAGAGTCTGCGGAATTTAGGCTTGACTGGAACCAAGCTTAAGTTTTTCTTCAATTTCCTATCTTTCTTGCTTTTCTTTGATTTCTTAGGAGGCGCCATGAGAGCTCAAATGAGAAATTTCCCACCTCTCTTTTCGGCCTTGAACTTGAAGACTTTGATGGGAAGTGATTCAGTGAAGCGAGCCAGGCAGGGAGGGAAATGTAAAGCTCGTATAGCCATTTTTGGCCTTTTAAAAATAAATAAATAGTATAGCCGCACGGCTATCCTATTTAAATGGTATAGCCGTGCGGCTGTACTCTTTAAATATAATATATTTAAAAGGTATCGCCGCGCAGCTATACTGGCATCTTTTTATTTCCCCCCTTGATTTTCGTTCATCAGGGCTACAAGATCAGTTGGTTGCCTATATTATTCCATCTGTCATCTCTTTGAAGGAGTGTACAACAACACTTGAGAAGCATGTGCTTGCAAACGCCATATGGAAAGTAAGCTGGTTTCCATCTACGTTGGAGACACCATAGAGGCTGGTGGTTGGATACTTGAGTTGTGGGAAACCACTGACCAGGATGCCAGCATTGATTTGATGGTTGGCAGGGGCCAGAAGGTGGACGCTGTACCAACTGACCACAGTCAGAGTGAAGCAGTAAATGAACACAAGAATAAATATTCCTCTTCAGAATCATTGGTTGAGAAGGAATTGGGCGTGGACAAATTAGAGATCTCTAAGAGATTTACAGAGCCCCGTCAAGAACGCAACAAGAGAAGGATTCTAGAAAGACTTGATTCTGATGTACAAAAGTTGACAAACCTTCAAATAACCATGGAAGACCTGAAGAGGAAGGTGGAGATTACTGAAAAGAGCAAAAAGGGCAAAGGTATTGAATTTGAAAACGTGAAGGGGCAGCTGGAAGAAGCTGACGAGGCCATCTCTAAGTTGTAATATATCTCCACTGTCAATTCGTATATTGTGAAGTAAACAACATACCAAGATGATGCTCGAAAGTTTCCGCTTATCGGGTCTCCACATTACCTTGTTAAGGATTCTCCAAGTGCCCTTTAACTGCGAGAATGTCATTACTGCAAGTGACCTTGCATCCCCATGCACAGTATTGAAAGCGAAAATGGAAGCTGGGAGGCCATTGCTTTCATAAGGAGTTATGAGCCAGGGAAGCAGAGGATAGCCAACCCCACCAAGTATTCTCTAATCTCTACTCCTCCAGATAAAGTTCTAACATTTTCATTCAAACGCCGCCCACCTTCACAGAGCTTGAAAAATCCTGAACACTTTAAAAGTCTAGACACCGTCATGCCCCCAGGCCAACCAGTTACAATGTCAAGAAACCTCATCTCATGGTCAACAATCCCCTGCAAGAGCATGCTGTAGTTGTCCTCCAGGTCACACCAATCGTCTGATGTTTGAATGGTAGGAAGGGTCATAATGATGTGTGTACCATCTGGCTCCACAATAATTGGGCAATCCAAAGGCTTCTTCAATTTTGGATTTTATTTCTTCCATTCTGTTGGAATCCAAAGGCTTCCAATGCTTCAATGAATCTCCAAGTCCAAGTCACCTGAGAAACTGTGGACTGGCCTACCCATAGGGCAGCTCCCATTGATACTTGAGACTCACGGCTATACCCTATTTATATTTAATTTTTAACGCGTATAGCCGCGCGGCTATATTATTTTTAATTATTTTTTTATTTTAAAAGCGTATAGCCGACCGGCTTTTTTTATTTAATTTTTGACGAGTATAGCCGCCCGCTAATACTTTTTTTATATATTTTTTTGGTTTTTAAAGCGTATAGCCGAGCGGCTATACTATTTTTATTTATTTTTAAAGGTTATAGCCGCACGGCTATACCTTTTTTAATTTAATTTTAACGAGTATATCCGCGCGGCTATACGATTTTTACTATTTTTTAATTTGAAAGAGTATAGCCGCTCGTCTATACGCTTTTTTAACCCTAATTTTTTAACGAGTATAGCCGGTCGGCTATACTCTTTAAATATACAGTTTTTTGAATCTAAATGTCCATGTCCTAAAAAAAGTCTTCTTGGTATTACTCTTTTTAACCCCTTTCTTCTAGGGTTAGATTCTGAGAAATATATATGGGAGAGAGAAAGACCCAACTCACAACTACTACTCAATCTCACTCAAATACATAAATAAGGAAATATATATTTAAACAGGTATAGCTGCACGGTTATACTTTGTAAATATATTTGAATATTTACTGATATACACCTTAAGGTCTAATGTACTGATACTTTTTTAAAACTATCTATAACTATACACCTACAATAGTTGCTGTACGTTGAATATTCCTCTTTTGCATAGCGAGTTAGCAAGTTCAACATTCATGATTGGCATCATCCAGATAAGGAAGAATCCCCATCAAACCATAAACCCTGAAAAGTACCCAAAAGATATGAGAAGAGGCTAGGAGGTGAAAACTCTACTTTCTTAAGGAACAAATCATCTGAGTCAAAGAGTAATTGTTAAAAATAAATAATTAGATAAACAAAGCTTCACCTTTTTCAGAAACAATTAGTGTACCATTTAAGTTCAAGTGCTGCACATTGTCCTTACAGGCAAAAATATATATGGCTAAATTCCAAAGTGGCCCTTCTAACAACACTTTAATGAGTAAGTCATAATTTCTCATGCTTTAGGGGTCTCTGAAGGTCTGGTTAACTCACATCCAACCCTTCCTCAGGCCAGATAAATCTACATAAATAAGACAAAAGAAGAGCTTCTCTTGGAGGACAAAGGAAAAAAAACAAAACAAGATAAACAATACAGGAAATAAGCATGGACTAACAACATTCAAAGGGTGCTCAGCATCCCCGATTAACATCTGTAACTAATCAACTGATATGCTAGCTGTAGAATGTAATAATATAAACAAGGCAGAATGCCCAATTCGCACTAGCACTCGTCTTTTATTCTAGGCAAGTACTACTACTAAGAAGTCAGAATTGTAACTACTAAGAAGAATACCTGCACGACCATTTGCAGAGGATGCTGCAAGTAATTGAGCTTGAAATCCACCCACTATTAGCACATATATCTATCATGCCCTGGATGATTCATATACTTTGATCAAATACTGACTTCAAGTCTGTGACATAATCACTGATTGGTAATTCTAACTGCAAGAAATGTGCTTGAATGCAGAATTCATGCATGGTAAGAGAATAAAACGATGAGAGAACTGAAAAGGAAAACGACATGAAGTTTTTATTCGAAAAACATATCGTTGAAGACAACTCTGAGCCGAAATAGCATATTGGCTTTAACATGTGGATCATATAAGAGGTCCTTATCCACTTTATATCAAACTCAGGTTCAGTATTGTCCAAGCCATAGTAAGCTGGATTAAACATTTGTAGAACACTATGCTCATGTATGGTTTTGTACTACTTACACAAATTAATAAAAACCAAAGGCTTTTAACTTGTGTCTTCACCATATTTAAGTACAAGAGGATCATTGTCACAGCAGCAATGCAAATGATAGGCGTTTTGAACTTTAACAGCAAAAAAAAAGATCGGTGCAGAGTATTATATATAAAAATAAAAAGGAAAATGCTTTATTGATTAGATATAGGACTGCAAGACTTCATCCATTGACTTTATTAGATTTTCTGATATTCAAAACCCCAAACAACCTGATTCCTACTATTAATATTTGAGGCAAATATTTAGAAAGTAATATGATTTGTGTTTATTGATTGTTAGGCGGGCATATTGTGATGGACATCTACTCCCATCTTTCTTGTAGAATCTGAGCAACTGTTGATTATAAAGGGAGAAAAGCATGTAATCTTATTCACATATTTCTTTCCTTCCATTTTTTATTCTATATAGTCATGTGTGACCAAAACCATCATTTGCAATATATTTGTGATTGATATTGGAAAATCAACATATCTCTTTGTTTTCCCATCATAATATTCTGTTTCCTGCAAGAGAATCAACACTTACGTAAATTTGTCCCGAAGAACAGCTGCTGCAATATACTCCTGCTAGAAACCTTTGTAAATATAGGAATCAAATGAAAAAGATACCGCACAAATTTTGCCTTGCCTTAATAATTAACAGATGATGACCTGGAAGGTTTACACCCCATGCCAATGTGCTGGTACAAACCAATACCTATAATTTAATACATATGCCTAATTAGTATATAGAGTAAGAAAATGATCTTTTTATATTATGTTTTCCTAATGTGTTTTTCAGGAAAGACTCATGCTTACTGAGGTAAAACAGAAATGCCTGAATCTTGTTGTTTGCAAAAAGCTCCTCAACTAGAGATCTATCTTTGTCATTCAAACCGGCATGGTGTAATCCAATGCCAAACTGCAAGGTGTGCCTTAGGTTAAAGAACCATATGCTGGGCTTCTTCTGGCATACTAAGAAACTGCCTTGGATGTTCATCTGACGTTGCCAACTTCAATAACAGAAAAGCACAACAACAAAAAATCGAATCAACGCAGCATCCAAAACCGAAGGAAAAAAATCAGAGCTTGAGTTGAGAGAGAGGCTCAAGACCGAGTATTTGAATTTTGAAGATTGGACTGTGAGTGCAAGCTTCGTGTTCCTTTTCTCTGTCTCTTCATTTCACTTGCGCACCACATTCATGTGCGAGTACAAGCTTCGTCTGTCTTCATTTGGAAAGATAAAAAAAACAAAAGGACGCCCAGACCAGCCCAGGCCGTCTAGGGGCCGCCTAGAACCGCCCAGGCCGCCTAGGGGCCGCTTGATCCGCCCAGGCCGCCTAACTCCCTTATAGCATCAGAGTTGTTATCTTAGTGGAGATTTCAATATCTGGATGACATTTGATGGTATTCATAGAGAGAGTCCAGTCCAATCCAATCAACGCAGCAGCCGAAATGAAAGAAAAAAAAATCAAAGCTTGAGTTGAGAGAGAGAGAGAGGCTGAAGACCGAGTCTTTGAAGCTTGTAAACGAAATGGCTGTGTGACTGCGAGTGCAAGCTTCGTGATCGTTCCAAATGAATTTAAAGAGTATGGCCGAGCGGCCATACCTTTAAAATATTCGGATATATTCAAAGAGTGTCGGCGCACAGCTATACTTATAAAATAATATATTTAAATAGTATAGCCGCTCGGCTATACTCTTTAAATATAAAATTTTGTTATGTTATTTTAGGGTTTAGGGCTAAAATACCACTTTTGCTAACTAGGATAGAGTTATTTCTTCCATTATTTTATTTATACTAGTGCTATTCGGGAATGAGAATTTAAATTCTTTCTAATACCTCTACAACCCTGCTCTTCTGCTATAAGATATATCAATTCGCGTTGTATTCTCTCTGAGATAAAAAATTGGATACAAAACAATCTAATGAGACAACGAAGAAAAAAGTTTTGAAATAAATTTGAAGATTTACAACCAAATTCCATTAGGTCATGTGTCACATGTAAAATAAGATGCCTTATCCACAACACTTTAAGCTCTGCTTATTGTATCTCAAGTTTTGCCAATTGAAGTTGAAAACTATGCATGCAACTTTGCATCTAGAAAAATGTGTGACCAATTTATTAATAAAAAATTTTAAAATAAAAACTCAAAAACATTGTTAAGCACCAGATCAAGTTTAACTCAAGCTTCTTACTATTTTCTACGGCAAAAAATTTAATTATAAAATATAAAAGAAAAGAGCACACTCCAACAGAGAGATTACAACAAACCAAATTATCATGAACTTACGTCTGCTCTCTCTCTAGACCCTTCTGGTGGATATATGTCCTGGACCCATACAGCACCTGAAGAGCACATCAAAATACAAAAATATTGAATAGGAGCAGTATTTAAAGATCAACATTGAGGTAACCAATGTGGTTTGTGTGAGTGGTTTGGCACTCTCATTCCTTAAAAGAGGTCAGAGGTTCGATCCCTGCTCTTGTACGGAGTCACCACTTTGGCCTGCACTTTACCCCTTAAGGGCCAACCCGGTGTGAGCGGGGATTAGTCTGGGTTGTGGTTAAGGCTTAAAGGTGCCACCCATAATGGGGCTCATCAGGACCACCTCGTGGTTCAGACAAAAAAAAAAAGATCAACATTGAGGTTAAAAAATGAGTAGCGGAAACTTTTGAAATGGTACGATAACATCCATTACAAAGAGTGGCATCAAATCAACACCAAAGTTTGTCATTGTATCATTCTCCAACTTCCTTTCGGCAAATTCCTCTGGGAAGTTCTTTTGTATAATGTCGTTAAGTGTCACACTGGCAAAAACAAAAAGAAGATATTGAAGGTAGACCACCGAATTGAAGCAAACAATCTCGGTAAACATTGAAAGCTATAACACTAATTAAGTACAAAAAATTAACAAGCACATGTAATGCTGACAAACCTAAAATATATGCCTAGCATTGAATGCATGATGGAAATAAAAGTTTGAATGGCCCCACCAGAATGATTCCCTAAATTCATAACATTTTAGAATTTCACAGTGCTATGCCACTTGCTACAGAATACCACACTAATTATTGGTGAAACAGTGCTATGCCACTTGTACAGTCAAAATATTTAAATAAATAAAAAACTGTAGTTGCAGAAATGATTGGAAAGACTTGAGGGAAAGCAGAGAAGAGGAAGACTGAATATAACAAGAACATGCAGGTTTGCAAATTGCAATGCAACAAGCGAATTGCTGAGGGAGGCAATGGAGCTCAAAGTACTAGGTGTATACATATAGAAACTTTATCTAACTATACTTGATGGTGCTGGACATGTTCAAAAGCTTTAAAATACAATCACATACATGTTATTTGTTCAGATCGTCAGAGTGACTCAACCGTGTGTTTGATAAAAATAGAAAATTTGTTTAATCAGTATAGATTTGTGTGCGTTGTGGTCATGTTAAGGCTGATGAGGAATTTGTGGTTGCATGCATATGGTGTTTGTGCTGTAGTTGTTGAGTTTTTTTGTTATATATAGTTTCATCAATTTTGGAGTATACTTGGTTGAGTTCTCTAATTGACCAAAAATAGAACATTATCGATTCAGGGTGGCTTTGGTGAAGGACAAGAGTCCAAAAGCAAGACCTGATGTGATTCCTACAAATGACACAAGGACCAAACATATAACTAGAAAAACCCAAAATAAGGTCTCGCAACATGGCCACTCATCTGCTCTCATGGCGAGGTTACTTTTAACAAATGTGAGCAAAAAAGAAAATACCACAAAGAAACCATGGCAATGTGTGAGCAACTTCCTCCATAGGCCTGCTGCCTTTATGGATTCAATTGATCGGTCACTCAACAGACACAAACCAAGAAAGTGACATGATGAATTATAGAATACATAAACCAGCATCCATACCATAATGCAATTACAACATAAAAACCCATCACGGTTGTTATTTCTAGTCATGAGGAGGAGGCACATACAAATTACTATACAATGCTAAACCTCAGTATATAACTGGGGTGGTTGATATCTAATCATACTGGTGTCAGTCTCGGTTCTTCTTCTTGAACCCAATAATTACGTAGAGAAACTCATTGCAATTCTTCTCACAAAACCTTATTTTAAAATTCATTCAAGAACCTGACACTCAACTTATGCTAAGAGCTAGTCGTACAACCTAATACTCATTTTTATAGATCTCTAGTTGAGTAAGAGTGTGAGAGAGAGTTAACACATGTAGAGAATAATTTTCCAGTTGATTGATTAAATGGATAGTCGACGAGTACAGGAAAGAAAATACATGCCTAAACTGAAGGACTTTTTTAGCTGAAATTGACTTGTGTGATACATGCTTAACAACGTATATAGGCACGAATACATGCACATATGTAGCGGGTTATTTTTAAGAAGATCCGATGAAATCAAGAAATTGGAACAACAATACACAGAAAACTAACATCACCACCCTAGTGCATCAAGAATAACGCACATAAAATCAAGAAATGATGCAAATTTCTTAAGCAAATAAACAACTACTTAAGGTTAGTTTTAGCACATAAAAATAAATGCCAAAAAAAAAAAATACCTTTCCAAAATTCAAATTGCCGCTCATCTAAAGAAAGTTCAGTATATTGATATTAGATATAACCCAAAATAAAAATAAAAAGAACGAAGAAAATTTGTGACCAAGAAGCAAGCAATAGAGTGGAGCAGTGATCATGGACGACGTTGATCGGTTGTTCGAGTGCTTCAAATGCGGCATCTCCCCTCCTCGTAAGCTCTCTCTCTATCTCCTTCTCCACTCTGTTTGGTTACTGAGAATACAAAAGGGAAAACAAAGAAAGCGTATCTCAGGCGCATTTACCAAATTGACAACGCGTTTCCGTTGGAGGCTATGTCGTTGAAAAACGTCAAATTAGGGTTTCGAATTGGAAGACATGCATTGCGAAACATATTATTGAGGAAGATTTGATACTGTTAGTGTCTGATATTCGATTTTTATTTTTATTTTTAGTGTCTGATTTGACACTGTTACTTCCGATGCGTATTTGAGTTTATTCCTCTGGTTTTGAAATTTTGATTTTATAAGAATCTGCTTTGAGGGAAAGAAAGAGAAGCAAAAGCAACTTGAAGCGAAGAAGAAAAACCCAGGAGGTCTCTTCTCCAGGATCAGCAGCAGAGCAAACACAGAAAAATGCATCAGAAATACAACTTTCTGCGGAGAAGGTATTTACTCCCAAATGGTCATTTCTTGCCCACTTAACTTGTATTCATGTTATAGTCTTGATTGTTTCTTAGTCTGATTTCTTGTGTCTGTGTGTATAATTGTGCTTGAATTCCTCCTTAGTTGAATGAAGTTTGACCTTTTATGTTGTTGATAGCTGAAATGTTCTTTTAGTGCACTTGCCAATTGATATCCACCCTATAATTTTTGTCCTACTGCTTTGCTTACCTAAAATATATATCACTGTTTCTTCAGTCTGGTTCGGGAACTGTTAAAGCAAACAACTTTAACCGTGCAAAGCAGTTTTCTCCAGTTGTATTCTATGGGTCTCCAAATGGGGTGCCTCCGAAAAAACCATCAAGATCTTTGCTGCGATTGTTACGTGAAATACGTGTTGATCTTGCTACACAAAAAAGATTGAGTTCAAGGTATTTGTGTAATTCTTCCTCCTGATTTATCTGCTTCAAGAACTTTTTGTTCTCTTCTTATATTTTTTTAACAATGTTCCTTGACCTGGCTTTTTGTTTGTTTAGGAAGGAAGTATGGGCGACATTTCCAAGGCAGGATGAAGCAATGCAGTTTGCCAAAGGGAATGGGAACGTTCATGTTTTTAGTTATCAAGATCACTATAGTGGACAAAGAAGGTTCCTTGTTTCAACTTATGACGACTTCTGGAGAAGGTTGCGCTTTTTTGTGTCCTTTTGGATTATTATACTTGTTCACTGTCTGAAGTTCTATTCTTGATGTACTTGCAATGCTTTTTTTTTGCTTTTTTGTTTCAGGTACAACAATATGAATCCCAAGTTCCGTCACCATTATGAAGTGATTCAGGAGGTCATGAATTTTCTTTCCTTCTCTTCACTAGAAGCACTAAACAAAAATATGGGTACCATATGCAACAAAATTGGGTGTGGTTCCTAAATTTTGAACGTGTTGCTTTCAGGGTTTACCATGCCACCTTTACTTTGACTTGGAGTTCAATAAGAGAGACAATGCAGGCAGAAATGGAGACGAAATGGTTGATCTCTTGATTTCAGTCATTTTCGAAGCCTTACTTGAAAAGTATTCTATTCAAGGAAACAAGGAATGGATATTGGAGCTTGATTCCTCTACTGAAGGTGTGGATCACAATTATTACCCCCCTTGTATATGAGGATGCTGTCTTGATGTGTTTGAATATTTGTATTATATTCGGTTTTGATTCCTCTATTGAAAATTTCATTAGGAGCTTGCATTTTGAAATTGATTGTCACTTCTGACTATACTTGTATGCAGCAAAGTTCTCTCGTCACCTAATCATTCGCATAGAAAAGACTGCTTTTAAGGACAACTCACATGCAGGTGCATTTGTCACTGAGGTATGACTTGGTGAAGATTACAGAAACTTTTTCTTACTTCCAAATCTAATGGAGTTTGAGATTACTCTAGGTTGTTTCCTAGGGGTTTTTTTTCTCAATTAAATTTCCACACATAATTCAAAACAGAAATTATATTTAAGAAGCAAATTTTCCATAATTTTTAGCCTCTTTTTACTGTGATGAACAGAATCTGCTTCATTTACTATGATTTTTCCTTTTTTTTTCTTTTCCGTGTAGAAATATCAACTATTGTCAGTATGTGATGACATATTATCAGATATGCTCACGGATTTCAAGTGCAAAGGAGATGGATGGAAGATTTGGAAATTTTTTTGTTAGAAAAGATTCAAAGTCTTCGAACTCCGCTAGTCAACTATTTGTGGACACTGCTGTATATACCCGAAATCGTTGCTTTCGTTTAGCTCTATCATCAAAGGCAGGGAAGAATTCAGTGCTTCTACCTACCGGGCGTTTCAAAGCCAAGGACATGGTATGCCACCCTTCTGATTAACATAATATTTTCAACCTGGACTTTTGTTAGTGGTGTTTGGATTTTTTATGCTTTGATTATCGTATGCCTTAATCTTATGATCAAAGTTATGTTGTTCGACAGCAATCTGAGGAGGAGATGTTCATGGCATCCTTGATCTGCAATTTGGATGTTGATTGTGAGAAGCTTCTAGTATGCAAAACAGATCTTGATTGTATAAAGACTCTGCATTTTGATACAGAGGTAACTCGGATTTCATAACTGTTCCATACTTTTTGATTTGATGCTGACAGATATAAGATACTAAATCTTATTGATATTATGTGGTTAGTTTGAGGACAAACTATTGGTATTCTTAGAGCATTTGTCTACCTTCTGTATTGGAAATAGGTCATTTAACCATACCAATTCCTTGTTTTTCCAGGTAAACCGTAACTTTGGAAAATGTCACAGTTGGCCCCAAGAATTTGCATTGAATGGTGGCACAACTGATGTTTCAGCAACGTACTTCCTTGGGAAATCTCCATTCCCAGCTTTGGATGCATTTATAGTGTCTGTTGCTACCGTTGGAAATGTATCAGGTGGTATCTTGTAGCCTGCATCAGAAACATTTGTTATTATTATTATTATTTTGTCATTTTGTAAATAACTTGCTGCTATTCTAGGTAAAATTCGTAGCTGGTACTGGTTCTCAGAGTTTGGACACATGGTCTACAGCATGTCAAGAAACAGATACTGTGAGCGAATCGGCAGACAGCATAAAAGCAATCATGGTAAAAATCTTATATGTTGTTGCATTTCTTAGTCTGCGTATGTCTGTGTGTACATGTTGAAGTGTTTTTCAGATTACACTCTCAGCTGCATTCTGTCTGGCACTTCCCCTACCCCACTCTTTCTTATAAGTAAGACAAACTTGCTAATAGGCGTAATCATTCTATTAGTGATATACGTTGCTGACCTCAGAAGGGCGGCTTATTATCAGAAATGTCATGATCCTGACTGTAGAGGTGCGGAAATATTTTAACTATTTTTCAATCTCTTTTAATCAATAACTGACCAATTTCAACTCACATATGGATGGCATAAGGTTATCGTTCTCCCTCGCGTCCAATTCCATTGGATATCATCCCTGAAATGGTGCATGAATATCGAAATGATCATGAATGTGTTCCTTATGGGGATGAGAACATGACTAGCAGCTGCATTACAGATTCATGGTGGCTTGAAGCCATAAGAGTTGCAGATGATGTTGAAAATAAGAAGATAGACATCAGCAATATGGTGAGACTACGTTTTGTGTACGTGCATCCAAGTTTCTCTCTTGCTATCTCTTTGCTGTTTAATAAATTTGGCTCTGTGGCTGAGCCACACAACGGGAACTAGCTTTCTCTCTCCACCTCTGTTGGATTCAAAACTAGGACATGAGAAACCTTTCATTTTTCATTTTGCCATATCATATTCGTTCAATGCCATGTTTGCACCATCGCCTACAATGAAATGCATCCAATCTTTACTCATTTTCCTGAACTCTGATTTGTCCTAGTTTCTTCCACAAATAGGAAAACATCGATTCGGAAGATGACAACTGGTGGATGGCTGTGGAAAAAACTGCATCCCAAGCTGAACTAGCGCACTTCAACTGATTCAAGGTCTAATATATATTGGCTGGTAATCCTTCCAGCTTTGGCCTGGCCTGTCGACCGATACTTACAATGTCTAAGTAAATGATTCATCATACGAACAAAAGGCCTGGTTCTGCAGCATCCTGTCATAGTAGAGGAAAGCAACGTCAGTCTAATTTACATATATACCTGTGCTGTTCAAACCGTATGTGTAATTATGGTCAGACGGAGAAGTCTAGATTAGCCTCTCTTTTTTTTTTACACAACGTATAAATGAACGAATTGTTATTATTTATGCAATGTCTTGGTCCGGTGCCTTTCCCCAAGTTTTGAATTGCGGTCTTTGTTACCCAATGTGTACTTTGAGAACATAATCGGTGAATAAATCATTCGTACAAAATCATAGCGGGTGACCAGCCTAAATGGACCTTTGATTTCCAGAATAAATGGGCCTCATTCGTAAATCCACTACTCAAGTTACATTTGATCAAATAGGGTTAGTCTTTCAATTCAGAGATCCATAAGTAACTTCAATGAAGTACACAAATTACTCAAGGAAATAAGATGCAATTAAGTACACATATTCCACAATACTCACAGCGTCAGATCAATCTTTGAAGACATTCATCCTACTTGCATGCATCTTTTGCATTTTCTAGTATGTAAAACAAAAACATGACTTCTCTCTCTTTTCTCTATTTATTCTTTTCTCTTGTTTAATTAATTTTAATATTTTTATTTTACATTTAAAATAGCTGTGACCATCTTTGTGCACAAAGTTCTACCTTTTAAAGTAAAACCTTGTGCAAAAAGTAAAACTTTGAGCACAAAGTCTAGAAACAAAAATGATAACAGCAATTTCAAATCTAAAATATAAATATTAAAATTAGTTAAATAAAAATAAGAGAAAATATATAAAGAAAAAAGAGAGAAAAGTCATGGTTTTGAGAAGGTGTAATTTTAACTGACAAAAAGAAGTATTAAGAGATTTACATGCCTAATTTGACATTCAAAAAAATCTCAACTAAAGTTCTTTTAAGAATACCCAACTTAGGAATTTAATAACTAGCCCAATTGGACCAAAACTTTACAAGCCCAAAAAGGGTGAAGGTATTTATATAGCTTGAAACACCTGAAGTTTATTCTTGCAGTCCATGTGGGACTCCAAGCAGAAATAGGATTGAAACTTCTCTCTCTACTCTTTTCTTGATTTCTACTTGGCTACTTGTTGAAAAATAATGTCCATTTGTGTTGACACAGTTTTAGAAGAATTATGAATACAATGATGATTCTAAAATTGTGGAGAACATACTATGTTGGCTAGATAAAAGAGAGTTTAAGTTGGAAGAACTCTCTAGAGCAAGAACACTCGTGTTACTAGATTATGACGGTAGAGCATGATGGCTAAACAATAGCCACAAAAATAATATTGTATAATATAGAATATTCTAGATGAAGCCACACATTTGTGGCTGGAGTAAAAGAGACTAAGTCAGTGGACTTGGTGATATCAACAAAGAATGCTTACAAATAGGCATGCAATTGCAACAAGCAAAGTGGAGTCATCCACCAACTCCCAGTCTATGTAGGCGTAAACAAGCCAACTCCCAAACTAATAGAGCAAAAGCTATCCAATCTAAGTGAAGGGCCAAATAGCCCAAACTATTCTAAATCAAGTGCGGTGGTCAATAAGCCAATAAGTTAAAAAGAATGTCAATTAGTCTACACCAAGCTATGCACTATTCTCCTCGAATTTAATAAAATCACTTTGTTCAACTATTGTCCTATTGTTCTAAACTCTTTCACACATAAACCAACAATGATATCAGAGCAACACACATCACACCTACTTAATTCTAACACTCCTCCGTAACTCACCCCATAACAATATTGAATATTAGAGCTAAATAACCAGACAAATTATGGAAGGTCTTGGTCCACAGTCCACTGCTGCCTTCCCCCAAGTCCTAAGCAAAGGAATATTTCTATCGAGCTTATATTTGCCTCTTTCTCTCTCTATTCTCTCACACCAAAACCTCCCAAACTCTCAAGTCTCTTATCAATGGCTTCTGCCACCATAACATTCCCAATCGTCATCACCACTGAGTCTCTAGACTCCCTCCTCCAGTCCTCCTCTCTCAACAAACTCTGATAAATCATTTCCAAGCTTCACTTCCCACAGTCAATCTGAAGAAGCCTTTGGTGACTAGCGGGTAACAACTTGCCATCTTCAAATTATGGATCGAGGTAAGTTTTACCAAACAAATTGTTCTAGGTGTTTCTTTTATTATTTAATTTTTTAGAGTTTTGCATATTCATATATGCTGAATAAAATTTTCTAATTTTCCATAAAATCTAATTGTGTGAGTGAGTCTTGTATTGTGCATGTTGATACTGCAAAATCTGTGGTAGAACCTAGCCCTCCCGTTTGGTTTTGAAGGTGTTTTCTTTGCCTGCTTGTGGTCCTTAATTTCTTTGTATGTATTTCATAAAACCGTCATCGACATTCCTCATTTTTGTCTTTCAGATTGGGCAGAGTTGCCTATTGACGTTTTGGGTTCAATTTTAGAGAGAGTTGCAATTCAATATGGTGTGTAAAGTCATGGCATTGTATAGCAAAGGATAATATGCCAAGATATCATGATAAGTTGTCAAGTGTTCCAATGCTATTGATTCCTACTGGCAAAAATGGTATACGGAGGTTATATAATGTCATGGATGACAAGCTCCTTAGTTTGCAATTAGATATTTCAACCAAGCGATTTTGTGGGTCTTCAAAGGGATGGTTAATTCGCGTTGGACGCCAGTTCTACGGTAATATTGATAAATCCATTGCTTAGGGTGAAAGGCATGAGAAAGAAAGAAAAATCAATCATTCGTTTTCCTCAACTAAAACCTTTAAGTTGGAGAGGCTTCGCACCCGGAACTTTCCATTGTAACTATAGCGTCTTCCAAGGGTACTATTTCAGTAAACCCAAGACTAAATGCAAACAACTGCGTTGTATACGAAGAACGCTGTTAATTGGCTTTCATGAGACTCAATAAAGATGTAAAACCGATGATTCCACGTTTTATACCACAAGACTTCTACATGAAGATATACCTCATGAACTTAGATGAGAAAAAATTTCTTATGGTTAAAAGGTATATCGATCATGATTTTGATAAAGCGTACGTGGATTGAGAAGAAAAGCTCGGGTGATTTTGTTTTTTTTTTGGTGATAACACTTCAATAGCTGTGTTAGCTTCAAATATTTCAGGATGTCAACAAAATTGCATATACTTCAATCATAATTTCAAGCGTATGGCATATATTACCTGTGACAACTGTGGATGAGTACTGTGAATGGACACATATATTATTGAAGTGTTCTAAAAAGGGTATTTAAATTAAATCATACTGTGAAGTTGTGAACTTCAACTATTAATTTGGTGTGTCATAAGAATGTCCTACAAGGACTTCACCCGCCACCAACCAAGGATTTCACTATTCACAAATTGTTTTTTGTTTTTATATATTTATTTGTGGACATCATTCTCAAATTGTTTTTAGATATGTAGGCCCAATGGTAATACCTGCCAACTCAGATACCTCTCTCTACCTTTGACAATGTTACTTTATATGTTTTATACTGACGTAAGATCACAAGTGGATCCGTGGCGCAATGGTAGCGCGTCTGACTCCAGATCAGAAGGTTGCGTGTTCGATTCACGTCGGGTTCAATTCCCCCACTTAATATTTTTGTGGTAGTTTTTTTTAATTTAAAAATCCCCTAACGATGTAACTCAAAAGAAAAAAAAAGAAAAAAGAATTAATATGTGAAACATGCCCTTGCGTGTTTGATCTGTAATTACTACGCAAGTCCTTCTCAACCATTGCATGAGTGATTAGGTAATTTTTGATGCATTGACTTAGCATTGCGTAGATCGTATGCCAGATCAAATGATAAGGGGTGACACTGATATGTTTTTGTAATGTCTCTGCAGATGTTGGTTTGTCGGATTCACCAAGTTGCATTAATTCTATTCTATGAAAACTGGTAGAAATTGGTTTCAATTACTTGATGTGAACTGGTGGGCATGACTAGGTTTAAGTTAAGACCCTCCTCCTGTTTAATTTAATATTAAACCTCCTACATCACTTTCCCATAACCATTTGATCATGTTTAATGTGTTTTTTTTATTTATATAATACAAATAAGTAATATTGAGCGAGGGAGAATTCAAATATTGGACGTCGGGTGCAAGAGTAATCGTTCTTAACGTGTTTTAATTGAATGCCAGAGGGGACCATTATTCTTGCCTAATGGAGCTGTCATTTCCTTGAACTACCATACTAGTCAAAAATCATTTTTCTATCTAGCAAATAGATATTAGATAGTCTCTCACCTAATTTATAGTTGTTATATGATATCAATCGCAGAACTGTCTTATTATTAGTGAGCCTTTGGTGGAATCATTGCTTTTTTGGGTTCCACAATTGAAATTTAAAAATAAAAAATGAAGGTTCCTTTCGGTGGTTGGATACAGTGAAGTTGAAGACCAGATACTAACTTCCCCAGTTATTTTTGTTCTTTCATGCATGACAGTTAAGAGCTATCTGATGCAGGCTCGCAGAAATAAATTTGGTGAAATTTTAGTATGTGGTTGTTGTTGCTACAACCAAAAGCCTCTCACATTGTCACAATCAAATGAAGCCTCCGATGACTTTGGCTTCCTTTTTTTCCTATCTGTCTCTTTGTCATTTTTCCAATTAAAAGTGGATATTCTGTGTCTTTATTCCAGCTATAAACTTTAGTTACATTTTAATTATCTTCTTTGCGTAGAATCTATAAAGGCAGAGGCGTTCGGCAGTAGGGACTTGGATTTGGACAGAAGACTGTAACCTAGATCTTCATTTCTCCTTCAACATGTTCTGATTGTCTTTGTCCACTATTCATAACAGTTTTTATTTGTTTTGTTGTTTGTATAATGAGCAATACTACCGAGCTAGTTGTGTATAAATATAAAGGCAGGCAACCCTTCTCTTTGATCAATACATAACAGTAGTAGTTTGTTGCATAACATCACTAGTATAACAATGAGAGAGGACGACATCTTTTGTTGTCAGACTGATTTCTGGGTGTTTATAGTCATATGTTTGGTGCTTGTGTCATTTGCTGGTATTGCATCAGGCCTTGCTTTAGGGCTCTTGTCCTTCAGCCAAGTTGATCTTGAGGTCCTCATCAAGTCTGGTCAGCCCCAAGACCAGAAAAATGCAGGTTGCTGCTACAGCTACTCGAATTTCGCTACATGTTCTGTAATTACTATCATTTTATAAAGCCTAATAGCTATGTCTTTTTCTGTCCATTTTCTTATAAATTTGCAGCAAAGATTCTGCCGCTTGTTAAGAATGAGCATCTACTTTTATGTACTCTCCTTATAGGCAAATCACTGGCAATGGAGGTATGCCGCTACGATATATATAAATTGTAAACTATATTTATGCAAGTTTGTATGTTCTGAAGCAAATTAAGTGATCTATTGTGTTCTTCTACAAGGCACTTCCCATTTTCCTGGACTCAATTCTCCCAGTTTGGGCTGCAATTCTTGTGTCAGTCACCCTTGTACTTGCATTTGCGGAGGTAAATTTGTTTTACCAGCAATGCACTTTGATTTTTGTTTTGCCTGAACTTGCAATTTGAGATCTTATTATTCTTTATACTTCCTTTTTTCTGTTAGATCATTCCTCAAGCTGTAAGTTCTCGATATGGACTAAGTCTTGGTGCAAAAATGTCTCACTTGGTACGGTTGCTTATGGTGGTCTTCTTCCCTCTATCATACCCTTTCAGTAAGGTAATATATGTTCAATCTATGGACCTTAGAGATACCATGTTCAATATATGTACCTTAGAGATTAAGACTTATTAGTATTTTGGAATTTTGACCATGCCAGCTGTTGGATTGCCTCCTTGGCAAAGGGCATTCGGCACTCTTAAGACGAGCAGAGCTGAAAACATTGGTGGATCTGCATGCCAATGAGGTGAGGTTTCCTCTGTCTTCTTACTCTGTTGGTTCATGACAGTGTCAAAGTCTAAATTGTGTGATCATGTTCATCACTAGGCAGGGAAAGGTGGAGAGTTGTCGCATCATGAGACTACGATTATTGGTGGTGCTCTGGATCTTACTTTGAAGACTGCTGAAGATGCAATGACTCCCATATCTGAAACTTTTTCCCTTGACATAAACTCCAAACTTGACATGTACGTCCATTCATCAACCAAATCTGTACATACTATTTACTTCTGGTTTCTATGTGACCTTTATATGTACATCCTTACCTTAGGCATACACTTGGTTTGATAATGAGCAAAGGCCACAGCCGCATACCTATATATTCTGGAAGCCGAACAAACATTATTGGCCTCATTCTGGTAAGCAACTCAGCAACTTTAATTTGTTTATTAGTCAGTTCATCCGCACAGTTGATCTTCATATTGATTGATTTGCTCCTAAGATCTGGGTGGAAGAATTGGGGCTTGTATATAATAAGTCTTTGAACAAGTCCCTCTTCTTTATTTTCCTTGTTTCCATAAAAAGTTCCAGGTTTCATTGTTTACTATTTCCTTATCTAAATTAAGCAACCTTTTTGGTATCATGTATCGACTACTTGTTTCTCTTTTGGATATATATATATATATATATATATATATATATATATATATATATATATATATATATTAGGCAAAGAATTTGATCTTCAGCCGGCCGGAAGATGAAACCCCAATAAAATACTTGACTATCAGGAGAATTCCAAGGTAGGTATGCGTGCTCCCTTATGGCATCTCTGCAATTGTCTTGACATGTTTTTCTAGCATTGTTGTTTTTCTCTATAGGGGCATAACTCTGTCCATAATCTGTAACAGGGTTTATGACAGCTGGCCTTTATATGATATACTGCATCAGTTCCAGAAAGGTCATAGTCATATGGTTGCTGTGGTGAAGAGTAAGAAGGATGTTAATGGAGAAAAGGAGAACAAGGATTACAAGCCTAGCTTTCTAGAGACACAGACTAATTCAAGGTTACATTCAACACTAGCAGAGAGTAAAGGTAATGCTACATTACCAAAAATAAAGTTTTAAGGCAAACAATATGTGGTAGGCTCATAGCATTCAGGGTTGTTGTACTGAATATTACAGGTTTAAATTCTCGAAATGATCAGAATTATCGTCTGAGTTTCTCCATGGACACATCCCCTCTATATTCTAGTGAAACTGAATACTGTACCCCGACGTCAAAGCATGTCATGGAGCAAGACGAAGAATCACAGACACAAAGTAATAGACATAAGCAAGGACAAGGTAGAAATACATCTGAAAATTTAGAATCTCTTCAAAGTAGCATGGATGAGGAGGTAATCGGTATCATAACAATGGAGGATGTTATGGAGGAACTGCTACAGGTATCACGTTATAGTGACCAAGTTACTTGTGAAAAATTCAATTTGATCCATCAGTTTAAGATAACAATTTTTCCCTAAACCCTATACCATTTCCATTTATGAAAATTAAGCTAATTACTCCTTTTATTCTGTCTTGCAGGAAGATATACTGGATGAAACAGATAATTATGTCGATGTCCACAACAAGTGAGCAGTGACCGAATTTTATTTTTATGTCTCTCTTCTCTATAAACTCCAAAGTCAACGCTTTCAGTGTGTATATATAGGATATTAACAAATAATTACTTTGTTTCTGTTTGTTCCAGAATCAAAATCAACCTGCTACCATATTCAAGAAGATCATCACCCTCAAAATCTCCAAGAAAATCTGCAACTCATATTTATTGGAGAACTCCAGAGCCATCTCCACTATCTTCATACAGCACTCCCATACTCCGATCACCCACTTCCCCATACATTCAACCTCCCATCTTCATAAGACCTCGTCTGTATGCTTCCCCTGCAAAATCAATACTAGGTACTTCTCCAACTGGATCTGTGATAAGTGTATTATTTCCTATATTTTTATACCTCTTTTATTTGGTTTTTGTAGGGAAAGTTAATTAAAAAGAGCATTATTACCTTACTTTCCTTATTTTCAGCGATTCTGCGCTCTTGGAAGGATTTCAACTGAAAATCGACTTTTCGAATGAATTTTAGCGCAAGGCCAATTGGAGAAGAAAGCCAAGACATTGAAGATCATTGTGTCAAAGTTTCATAATTTTCTGCCAAGCCAAATGCTCCAGACTTGCAAGTTAAGACAGCCTAAGTTGAAATCCCGTCAGAACTGCACTGCTGTGGAAGATTGAAGATTTGAAGACCTTTCCAATTTCTCCTAGTGGCGTGTAATATATTTCTGGAAAGCTTAGACATAAAGCTACGTTTCTCATATTTTTCCAGAATTTTCTAGGAAGTGGACCGACCCCAAAACGTGCGTGCAAGTTGGCTGACGTGTTTCCAAGTCAAAGAAGGATTCTTTCCTTAATTGTTTGGGATTTTGTTTTGCTTTAGGAGAGTTTTTCCAAACCTTTTAAGAGTGGGGTTTAGTTGTTTTACACTATATAAGATCACCCTAAGGGATCATCTTTGGGATCCATCATCCTCCCATATACCATACTTTTCCACCAACTTTCATACACCCAGAGAAACATCAGAGAGAGCCAAGGATTTGCTGCTGCACTACTTGAGGAGCTTTCGAAGGTGTTCCTGTGGAGACTCCGAAGATCAAGTCCATCGGCCAAATCGGTTTTATGACAATAATTCTCTTGTTTATATTTTCTTTTGTCATGAACTAATTTCCCTTGCTAGGGCTACGATGTAGCCTAACCATGAATACTTAATTTTTATAGTTATATTAATTCCTGATTATTATCCCATGTTGAGTATTTGTTACTGTTCTTAATGCTTTGAATATCTGGCCAATATTTAATTGATATGATGATCCAAGCGGAGACCGAGAGGAGATGTTTGGTGTTTGCTTCTCGTAACAAATATCATGTCTTGAATGAGTGCCCGAGAGGGACTAACATGACTCATGCAGTTTTCTTGCAGGTTCTCATAGAACTTAATGGGTTCTTGATTTCCTAAATCCGTTGCTCTAGAGAGAATGGGTTGTTAATTAAGAATACTTTTGGTTGAGCCCGAGAGGGGATATCGAATGAATTAGGAGAAACCAACTGTCAACATGGGTAGTAATTAGGGTTAATTGGCTATAAGAATTAAGTGGAATTGGTTATGGTGAAATCGGATGCTCTAGTGTCTCATCATCTTAATTTTCTATCATTAATTAAATTGCTATTTTTCATAATTGTTTTAGGTTACTTAAATCAATCAATCTTCTTAATCAATTGTTCAGATAAACTTTTGAATTAATCATAATTGGTAATTAATAGGAAATTACAGTCTTCGTGGGAACGATACTCTACTTATTTCTATATTACTTGTGCGAATTGTGCGCTTGCAATAATTTCACAACAAGTTTTTGGCGCCGTTGCCGGGGATTGTTTTATTTTCTATTAATATCAATATATTTTAATTCTGAGTTTAATTTGAATTTTTCTTTTTGTTTCAGGTACTTTGATTCGTGTATGCACCATTCTCGTACCCTAGAACTCATACCACTTGACCCAGAAATTCGAACGTACGTTTCATAAGCGGAACAAAGGAAACAAAAAGCACACTTTGGTGGAACCACCATCCACACATATGGCGGAGGAAGCAGAAAAAGCAGTGAGGGAATTTGGCCCCCAGTGGCAACTCCCTCAGCAATCCGACGTCCTTCTATTGCAGCCAACAATTTTGAGATCAAGCCAGCCATGATCACCATGCTGCATAATTCATCTGTATTTTGTGGTCTGCCGAATGAAGATCCAAATATACATCTTGCAATATTTTTGGAGATTTGTGACACATCCAAGTTCAATGGGGTATCTGACGACGCGATTCGTTTAAGGCTATTCCCCTTCTCCTTGAAGGATAAAGCCAAGCTTTGGTTACTGTCACAGCCACAAGACTCCATCCGTACTTGGGATGATTTATCCAAGAAATTCCTTGCTAAATTTTTCCCACCAACCAAAACTGCAAAATTCCGACAAGATATTATGTCATTCGCTCAGTTTGATAATGAGCCTTTATATGAAGCCTGGGAACGATTCAAAGATTTATTGCGCAAGTGTCCTCACCATGAGCTACCAACTTGGATTCAAGTTCAAACTTTCTACAATGGGTTGAGTCAAACAAGTAGGACACTAGTTGATGCAGCTCCTGGAGGGGCTTTAATGGCAAAAACGGCTCCTGAAGCATTTGAATTATTGGAGACCATGGCGTCCAACAACTACCAATGGCCGAGTGAGAGAATGAATTTGAAGCCAGCTGGAGGCTTGGAAGTTGATGCTATGGCTTTGCTAACAGCACAAATTTCTAACCTTACTAAAAAAGTTGATTCTTTAAGTGTTAATGCTATAAACACTAATACTAATTTTGGTTGTGATTTTTGTGCAGGTCCTCATCCAAGTTCAGAATGCACCACAGGGAACCCATTCACGTCCGTTGAGCAAGTCAATCAGGTTGGAGAATTTAATCGACAAATGAATAATCCTTATTCCAATACATACAACCCCGATTGGCGAAACCATCCAAATTTTTCATGGAGCAATACTCAGAATGTGCAGAGACCACCACCTGGCTTTCCAGCTCAAGAGAAGAAAATAAATTTGGAAGATGCGCTCACTCAGTTGACTATGTCTACCGCCCAATTTATGACTGAAACAAAAACCCAATTTCAGAATCAGAGTGCTTCTATTCGGAATTTGGAGGTGCAAGTAGGCCAACTAGCTAATGTATTGAGTGGAAGAAATCAGGGAGTATTGCCAAGCCAACCCGAAATTAATCCGAAAAATCAAGAACAAGTAATGGCAATCACACTTCGGGAAGGGAAGCAAGTGAACACATCGATCATCTTGGAAAAAGAAAAATTAGAAAAAGAGGAAGAAGCAGAGAAATCCCAAGAAGACGAAAATTATGCTACTATGCCGACCCCTTCTCCTCCATTGAAGCCATATGTCCCACCGATCCCTTTTCCACAAAGGCTGAAGAAAAATAAAATTGATGGGCAATCTTCTGATTTCTTAGAAACATTCAAAAATGTTCAAATCAACATTCCATTCGCTGCAGCTTTGGAACAAATGCCAAGTTATGCAACATTCATGAAAGACATCCTTTCCAAGAAAAGGAAATTTGGTGATCATGAGAAAATCCAACTAACGGAAGAGTGCAGTGCCATCCTTCAACGGAAGCTTCCACCAAAGAAAAAAGATAGAGGGAGTTTTAAAATTCCATGCACTATTGGAAATAATTTCTTTGAAAAAGCTTTATGTGATTTGGGTTCTAGCATTAATTTACTACCTTTATCTGTTGCTAAAAATATTGGTATTGGCGAAATTAAACCCACTACTGTTTCTTTACAGATGGCGGACAGGTCAATCACATACCCAGACGGAATTATTGAAGATGTTCTAGTCAAGGTTGATACACTCCTATTCCCAGCAGATTTTTTGGTTTTGGATATGGAAGAAGATTCTGACACACAATTAATTTTGGGCCGTCCATTCCTGATTCCTGGACGGACTCTAATTGACATGGAAGAAGGTTTAATAACTGTGAGAGTTGGGAATGAAAAAGCGACATTCAAAGTTTTTGAACCAATAACATTTCACGGAAAGAGAGAGGAAAAGGAGACTTCGAGCCATCCATTGGTACATGCCTCCACCTCTAAAGCTGACAAACCAAGGGTTGCCGAACCTGCCTTGTACTTGGATGAACCAAAACCATATGACCCAGGAAGGAATGAATTAGAGGAACTTCAAAATAAATCATATGGGAGTGCGAGAATTTACAAGGACCATGCAAAGAAGTGGCATGACAAGCATATCAAGAATGATCGTGACGGTACAACCTTCAAAGTCAAAGGCCATCGATTGAAACCACATGTCGCAGCCGCATTTCTTAAGGATGAGACCAACGTCCTCCTCAATAATCCCAAATAACGCATCTGAAAGTCGGGCTATTGACTCTAAACTAAGCGCTTGTTGGGAGGCAACCCAACTAGGTACCTTCGTTCCTCATCTTTTTAACTTTTGTCTGTGTGTTTCCCATGTTCATTGCTTTTACTATTCTTTGTCCTTGGTTTTATTTTCTTTTTAAACATTGAGGACAATGTTTCGTTTAGGTTTGAGGTGGGTAACATTCGTTTTATTTTAATTTATTTTTTTTCGTTTTTAGTCTTTTTCGAGTCATGCAAAACATTGGTGTTTATGTTTCGATAATACTGTTTTAATCTGTAATGGATTTGAAGATTTGGCCCACGTTGCCTTCTTCAGTTTTTTGTGCTGAATCCATCCATTTAAGGCTCGTAATTTTCTGACTTTTTCTTTGGAAGTTACAGCTATTTTTATGAACAGGGGTCTGGAACTGGAATTTTTCTGCGATTCAGTACTGTTTTCTGTTTTCAACGTCAGTTTTCATGCAGTTCTACTCTGTTTTCTGGTATTTTTTCTAAAGATAAGTTGTGCGTTTGTTTGTCTATTTTCTGAGCATATAAGGCTTGTCAAAATCTGTGCAATACTTTAAGAGATAATTGTTGAAAACTGATCTAAGGTCGAGATTGAAAAGAAGCAGTTTTCCAAAATGTAAATTCTAGTTAAAGTTATTACTTTTTCTTGCTAATAGAGATGTATTTCCATGTTTTGATCATGAATGCTTTACTAACGTGTTGCCATGAAGGGTTATTGCATTATAATCTTTGCACTTCACAATACCATACTCGTAATGTTTTGGTGGACAAGGTTGCTATGCTCGAATGACTATGGAATATTAGTGGAGACTACCTTTGTGAGATAATTGAGCCAAAAGCCATTCTTTGAGAGGGGTTTTATTGTTTCTACTCTTAAACACTCTTCGATTTTGTTCATAATTAGATTGCTCTCATTAGATTTGTATTGGATACTAAAGAATTTTCTTATTTTTGTAGGTACGTCGCTTCCAAGTTGGATGGACCATGAGAGATGATGTTAGGCTATGCATGTTTTCACCCTCTAAAAGACCTTTCATCCTACCCTTTTGTGTGCATCATTAACCCCTTTGTAACCAAACACTTAACCTTTCTTTCACCACCCTTATTATCTATGACCTATACAACCCGTTTCTAAGCCATACCTTATAGCTTAGGATGTGCCAAAGTGATGAAAATAAGAAGGTTGAGCTCTACACCAAAGAATTGGCGTGTACCAAGGTGTTTGTGCAAAATTGCAGAAAAAAAAAAGAAAAAAGAAGAAGAGTATTTTGCAATTCAAAAGAGTTTAGTTCAAAATCACTCCAAATGGAGTAGGAAATATGCACAATTCCTGGACGCTGAATACTACAAAATGTCAAAAGGAGCTGGCCGTGTATGTGATCGTGAATAATGCTTTGGTATGTCCTAAGTTTTTGTTATTCCTTTCCTTTCTTTCATACCCCAAGCCTAGCCTTCCATTACAACCTGAGTAGAAGACCTAACTGATCTTTTGGGAAATCTTGCTTGGAGGTGAGGTATGTACTCTAGTTCTTAGTATTCGATTCTTTTCATGAGACATTATTTTCAGAAATTTCCATTCTTCAAGCTAAGCATATGTGTTAATATTTGATTCCCATTACATAACTTCATACACATATGTGACATTTGAGTGTAAGCCTAGGATTCCGAGCGAAAAAAATAGAGTGATATCCGGTAAGGATAGAGTCAAGGCGAAATAATTCCATGGCATTCGAGTGTGGTTATCTTTAAGCTTGGATGTTATGACTTTTGGTATTACACGTTACACCATGATGCAATTTACTAAAAGTGGCATAGCTTTAGTGATGCAAATATGATTGGCATGCATTGGTTTTTATTAGCTTGTTTAAAGTGGTGCCTTTAACAACTTTGTTTTGTAGTAAAACGTTTGTGGGTATCGTGACTGGTAAACCCTCAGGAGACACAACTCCTCCTACTAGGGACACCTAGAGGTTTAACGGCTTGTGGCACATGCTAAGTGCCATCGAGTTTACCTCGAAAGTGGTTTAGTTAGTTTTTCGTTTTGTTTTTGTTTTTGTTTCTAATTTTGCTCGAGGACTAGCAAAAGATAGGTTTGAGGTAGTTTGATAAGTGTATTATTTCCTATATTTTTATACCTCTTTTATTTGGTTTTTGTAGGGAAAGTTAATTAAAAAGAGCATTATTACCTTACTTTCCTTATTTTCAGCGATTCTGCGCTCTTGGAAGGATTTCAACTGAAAATCGACTTTTCGAATGAATTTTAGCTCAAGGCCAATTGGAGAAGAAAGCCAAGACATTGAAGATCATTGTGTCAAAGTTTCATAATTTTCTGCCAAGCCAAATGCTCCAGACTTGCAAGTTAAGACAGCCTAAGTTGAAATCCCGTCAGAACTGCACTGCTGTGGAAGATTGAAGATTTGAAGACCTTTCCAATTTCTCCTAGTGGCGTGTAATATATTTCTGGAAAGCTTAGACATAAAGCTACGTTTCTCATATTTTTCCAGAATTTTCTAGGAAGTGGACCGACCCCAAAACGTGCGTGCAAGTTGGCTGACGTGTTTCCAAGTCAAAGAAGGATTCTTTCCTAATTTGTTTCCTTAATTGTTTGGGATTTTATTTTGCTTTAGGAGAGTTTTTCCAAACCTTTTAAGAGTGGGGTTTAGTTGTTTTACACTATATAAGATCACCCTAAGGGATCATCTTTGGGATCCATCATCCTCCCATATACCATACTTTTCCACCAACTTTCATACACCCAGAGAAACATCAGAGAGAGCCAAGGATTTGTTGCTGCACTACTTGAGGAGCTTTCGAAGGTGTTCCTGTGGAGACTCCGAAGATCAAGTCCATTGGCCAAATCGGTTTTATGACAATAATTCTCTTGTTTATATTTTCTTTTGTCATGAACTAATTTCCCTTGCTAGGGCTACGATGTAGCCTAACCATGAATACTTAATTTTTATAGTTATATTAATTCCTGATTATTATCCCATGTTGAGTATTTGTTACTGTTCTTAATGCTTTGAATATCTGGCCAATATTTAATTGATATGATGATCCAAGCGGAGACCGAGAGGAGATGTTTGGTGTTTGCTTCTCGTAACAAATATCATGTCTTGAATGAGTGCCCGAGAGGGACTAACATGACTCATGCAGTTTTCTTGCAGGTTCTCATAGAACTTAATGGGTTCTTGATTTCCTAAATCCATTGCTCGAGAGAGAATGAGTTGTTAATTAAGAATACTTTTGGTTGAGCCCGAGAGGGGATATCGAATGAATTAGGAGAAACCAACTGTCAACATGGGTAGTAATTAGGGTTAATTGGCTATAAGAATTAAGTGGAATTGGTTATGGTGAAATCGGATGCTCTAGTGTCTCATCATCTTAATTTTCTATCATTAATTAAATTGCTATTTTTCATAATTGTTTTAGGTTACTTAAATCAATCAATCTTCTTAATCAATTGTTCAGATAAACTTTTGAATTAATCATAATTGGTAATTAATAGGAAATTACAGTCTTCGTGGGAACGATACTCTACTTATTTCTATATTACTTGTGCGAATTGTGCGCTTGCAATAATTTCACAACAATCTGCAGGCCCTCTTTGGAGCTCACCGTCCTCACATCGAGTATGTATATGCATATATGGCTAAACTTTATGTTAATTAACTAAGCATAAGTAAGATTAGTAGCATATAATATGATAATTTGTTAATATGTTATGGTTGTGTTTCAACTGGAGCTAGCTATACACATTACAACATATATGGTATATACAGTTTGCTATAGCTTTTACTTTTGTTACCGACATGCATCTCGCTTATGTCGAAGTTTGGATCTTGACAGGCCTCAAGA
The DNA here is from genome assembly GCA_018703695.1 of Prunus fruticosa. Classification (NCBI taxonomy): domain Eukaryota; kingdom Viridiplantae; phylum Streptophyta; class Magnoliopsida; order Rosales; family Rosaceae; genus Prunus; species Prunus fruticosa. The sequence goes on along the minus strand of CM031918.1, from coordinate 57,600,773 downwards.
AAGTCGAATGAGAAGCTTTCCGGTGACCATATAGCTTCGTCTCACTGAGTTAAGTTAACGGACGTTACCACTGTTTTGATTAGATGGAGTGGAAGGACACCATTACAATAATATCTTGAATTGCAGCATGTCACTCAATTTACAATAAGAATAGAGGTACCAACTCTTTGTATATATGTATAGCTTGTCTTGTAAGTTGTATTCCTTTCCAATGTTCAAAATAGGGAGGGATGAAAGTTGAAACTGTTGAAGGATAGAGTCTCACATCAAATACTTAACAAAATAGAAAGTACCATATAATAAATGGCTCTATTCCTAATAACATCGAGGCCTTTTGTATAAAATCACACACTTGCTAAACATGTGGTTAAGTTAGGGGACAATATCGATGTTGTTAGTAATGGATTAAGGGTCCGTCCCTCTAAAATTTTAATATGGTATTAGAACTGGGCCCAATTAAACCCAAATCAAACAAAAATCCCCAATTTGAATCAAAATCAAACAAACCCCAAATTAATAAATAAATAAGTAAGGTGATCAATGTGGAATTGGCTACGTACGGCTCATTAAATTAAACCCAAATCAAACAAAAATCCCCAATTTGAATCAAAATCAAACAAACCCCAAATAAATAAATAAATAAGGTGATCAATGTGGAATTGGCTGCACGTATGGCTCATTAAAAAGTGGTCTCATGTGAGGAAGAGTGTTGAAGAATAACATACAATTATGAGAAAGTGATCATGAATAATATTGGATATCATATTCCTATTATCATTTTTATTACGTACTAGTATTTCTACCATTGTAGAGGTTCTTTATTACACACCCTCTGATGGGGAGAAACTTACCTATATCCCATGTTTAATGCACATTTCTTTTTATCTCATCACGCTCTCCTCCCATAATGTGATATGAGAGATAGAGAGAATGAAGTATGAAACATGTGACAAGAAAGTTTTACTCCCCTATGATGATTGGTGAGTTAGTGATGACGTGGATCGGGACCTCCAGGAATCAATCGCTTTGACTCATTCTGACTTTTGCTTATCTTTTCACGTCTGTGCTTTGACTTGATCATGTTCCGCAATTTGTTTGTTTTTTCATTTCCTGATCGAATATCATATACTTGCTTACAATTTTCGACCAATGTGGGAATCGACCGGGTTATTAAGACCCTCCTCTCCTTTATCCCTGAATTGAAACACTGAGAGTAGTCAAACCTTAAAGTTGAAAAGAAAAACAACATTAGCAATGCGGTAAGAAAAACCCTCAAACTAGACATTTGACCGCTCTGTTATTGCACATGCTCATAACTTTCAATCTTACTTGTCTTACCTACATTATATGTTTTTTTTGGTCAATAGTGATAAACTTTCCATTAAGTTGAAGAAGGCAAGCCATTAGTGGAAGCCAAGATACATCAAATGAAACCAGAAGTTCGTACCCTAAAGCACATATCTAAAAGCCCCCGAGACTTAAAAACCTATATTATATGTTTTTGCTTTCAGAATAATTTTTTTTAGTACAAGTAATTGAAAATGGTGCTTTACACAAATATTTATTAGGTGTTTGAGGATTTCAAACCCACAGAAAAGGGTAAGTAACAGGCAGAGCCAAGCCCAAAAAACAAAAAGAATTTTCCATCTCTAGATAACTTAAGTTTACCCCCAGGCCCAGCCTCTCACCCCCGATAAAGTCCTCATTCAAGCCCAATTTAGAATTGTTTGCCGTGCAATTATAAGATGGGCCCTCACGAAAAAACCACAACGAGAAACGGTACAAATATCTTACGAGACTCGGACATTACGCCACCACCATTCGTTTTTCTTGGATAAGGTTTAAAGGCGTAAGACCATACAAATAGATGATTGTATAATGAAAACAAAAAACAAAAAAACTTAGCCTAAAAAGCTATGAAAACCCTGGTTTTTTCCTCACAACCATCTCTCTATCTTGCTTCAAAGTGTTCTCCATGGAACCCCAAAAGCCTGACCTTCAACCCCACAACCTTGCAAAACCAAAAACACAACAAAAGAACATATAAAATGCATGCCAATGCAAAGGGCTTCGGCAGTCCACCAGCCTCTACTAAAGAAAAGCCTACAAGCCAAAACTCCAACAAAAATGATCAGGATAGCGATGAGGAAATTCCACAGGCCGTTTTTGAGAGGATGCTGGTGAGAATTGTGGCCTCCGTGGGGCTGCCGATGGCCATGGGCTTTGCATTTTTGAACGTTTTTGAAGTGATTAAGGAGAAGCACTTGTGGGACGTTCCACTTTGGCTCCCATTCTTGACAACGTTGTTGACTTTTGGGTCGTCAACTCTTGGGATCGCATATGGAGCTTTGTCTACAAGTTGGGATGCAGAGAAGAAGGGTTCGATTCTTGGTTTTGAAGAAGCTCAAAGCAATTGGGTTGAGATGTGGAGTGAGGAAGATGAGAGCAATAGCCAAAAAAATGATGGGTGAATTTTGGACTATGTAAAGTTACAATTTTACCATAGCTTCAAGCACCGTTAGTTAGCTTTCTTTCCCACTTTATATATGTGGCATTGTGATGAATTACACATAATTTTTACCCTTTTCACGGTTCTATTTATTGTAGTATTCTTAATTATTCTAATGTACAGTGAAGAGAATCAAACTCGGATACAAGACGACAGACACACTATTTTAACTAGCCTAACCTACATATGAGCCACATCGCGTGCATATATTGAGGTTGTGGTTGACCTGCACAGTATTTCATGAAAAAAATTAAGCATTGGGTTAAGAGTATAAATCCCATAAAGTTCTCAGCTAGATTTAATTACTATAATAGCTCGATGTCACTCCAAGTTGTAATACTAAATAAATAAAGTGTTTTAGATCTGAGGTCTAACATGTCGTAAGTATTGATGTAATCTACATCTTGATCATATCGTTAGCGGCGGGTTACAAAATTATAAATGGTTGTATTGTTATTATTTTAAAATTAACATAACGACAGTTGATCTGCTCTAACTCTAATTACATGCATTTGTTTTTTAATTTTCTTTTTATGTGGTGCTAAAGCTCTAAGCAAATTGATTACACGTCAAGCTAATCTGTAAAGTAAAGTAAGATTATTGCATCACACAAAATAAAATGGTAAATTAGTACCGACTTTGATCATAGCTAGACAAAACTAAAGTGCAATTACATGATGGAAGCATTTACGAATCGGAACGATTACGTTTTCATTCTTATGTTGATGTGGTAGAAATCCTTTAATATAATAATTAAGTGGCATTATCAGTTTATTAACAAGAAGCCTAATGAGGTACGTCTACTTAGACTTAGTGGAGGATGTTAACGATGCCGTTGCCAAATGAGACATTTGGTATTAATTAATCAATTGATTAGCGGATCGGCCTCGTTACTTAAACCTCAAAATCAAAAGCTGCACCTTTTTGTCGTTTTCTTTGAACTAATTCACAGCAATTTTATTGTTTATTTGTATGCGAGTCATGGAAACTATATAATAACCCAAGATTCTTAAATATTTAATTTTAAAATATACAGTTGAAATAGACATCGGTCGGTTTGCATTTCTTCCCTTACTAATCCTCCTTTCTCCCATTTATTATCACATTCACTCGTTATCAGATCATTCGTTAGAGTATTAATGAATTAGCACTATGAGGAAATGTTCAAATTCTTTTGGTGGGATACGATGTATACGTATTAGGCGCATGAAATATAATACATACGCTCTATTCTCACGATCACACCATTACGTGATTCTTGCGAGTCTTATTTGACGTACTGCAAAACCTCTCCTCAGCCCAGAAATTTATTTATTTTGTTTGGTTAAAGATAACATGGACATTAAGAATCACCTCTCTCTTGCATGCCATATATGATATGAAGTGAAGGGAACCTCTGAACAAATTCTTCACTAACTCACAAAAATATTAAGCTCTAGATTTCCAAGAGTTGAAAATCAATGCTAAAATTTTATTCTGAAGCTGTAGTAGCGCATAGCTAATTCATCCATTAATTATCCCATATCAAAGTGGAATAACAAAAACAGAGTCGTACATCAAAATAGGCCTCCAGGATATTTTATGGTTTTTCGGTTAAACCTCTGAGAAAAGTTTACTTTCTTCTGGATTATTGCAAACCAACGACACGCCAACAATATAAATAAATAACACTCCACTGTACATATACGACTTCTCTTCTTCTTGAACACCATCTTCCCAATTCTGAAAAAAATTGTCAAAATCAGCAAATGACACAAGAATTGGGATCCTCTTCTTGGCTTCTTACGTAATAGTATGCAGGCATGGGAGGATAATGAGCCTGGTAGGCCTTTATAAGCTCAGCCATTTCGTCCTTTGGATCTTTCTTCTTTGGCTCCTCTTTCTTGGGCTCCTCCTTCTTCTTCTCCTCTTTCGCTGGCCCAACTGACAATATCTCTGTCTGGCAAAGCTTCCTCAATTTGCTCACCAAATGTACTGGATCTATGTCCCCTGTCACCGTCAGTTTCTTGTCCTTCATATCCATGGAAATTGAATCGAGCCCTGAAACAATTTGCCAGCCACAAGATTAATTCACCACTATAAAAGAAAATCAGAGTAATATGCTGAAGAAGAAATTAAACCAATTGAAGATGCCTGCCTACCTTCAAGCCCTGAGACTGCCCTCATGGCTTTCTTCTTAGCCTTCTCGTCGTACAATTCCAATTTCAACACTAATTTCTGTCATGAAACAAGATAGATACTATTAGATTCCAAAAATTATAATCAGAAAAAATCAGTGAGATATAAGTAAATTAAAATCAAACCCATCAATCTTTGAACTTAGAAATTCAAAGAAAACTAATCAGAATTCAAAACCCAGTGACAATTTAGTGTCAAAGAAAGAAAACAAATTTTGGTTTACCAAAAAGATACTATCTTTATTTATGTATAAAAAAAAGGTAGTGATTCAACTGATGACAGAAAGGATCCCATCCTTGTAAAGTTGTCTGAAAAAAGAAAAGAGCTTGGAGCAAAGTAAAAATACTAACCTTCATTTCTATGGAGTTTGAGAGATCTGAACAAGGAGTTTAGTTAAGAGAAAGATTCAAATTTGAGCAGAAGCCAAGAAAACAAAAGAGAGAGAGAGAGAGAGAGAGATTTGTAGTAATTAAGACGAAGAGAGACGTTTAGAGTGAGTGTCTTGGTGAAGTGAAGGGAACCTCGGGACTCTAATTTATATTGGAACGAAAGGGAAGGGAAGGGGAAAAGAGATGACACCAGCACAAGGAAGGAAGGAACTGAGTCAACCCGAGTCTAGTCAATAAGTCTACGGTCAATAAAATCATGTGCAATTTTGGCTGCTAGAGGAAATCTAATTTTCATTTTTCCTCTCTAGCAATAATGGAAGAGCGAGCAAAACGTTATTTTAAATGATTTCCCACTGCCAAACGACACTGTGTAAGTAGATTCTCTCTCTCTATGTACCTTTTTGAAATTTCAATGAATTTTCCAGAAGGATTTTTTTCCAATCAATATCATAAAGCGTCTTCCAGGAAAGCAACCAATATTCTCAGTCTTTGCCGTTACATGAACATTTTGGTAGGTACACGACTCTGGTGGTGGTGGGTCGTTGTCCTCCTCCTCAAGTCACCATCGAGTGGCGAAGTCAGGATTTCATGTGTGTGTGGAAGCCTCTTACAAATTATAAATAATCAAAAATTCGAACTCGCAATACATAAGAAAAATAGTATATATATATCATATATGTCAAGAATTATATTGCTTATTGGTTGCAATCATAATTGTCCTCAACAAAGGATAGAAAAATACATTATGAACAAGAAAAATTGCAAGAGATAGACAAATAGTAGTGATTTAGCAAATATCTTTAAAGGTTTCCCCCCCATTAAACCCAATAGAAATAAAAAATCAAAATTTCACAAACTTAAAAAAACCTTAGGTCCCTTCATGCATTCATATCATACATGAAAAAATATTTTATATAAAAATATTGACTAAATATGAAAAATAGTTTATCCGAATAATCATTTTCTCAAGATAATTTTTGGTGGCTTTTATTCCTTACACATCAAATAAGAAAACTTGATTTTATAGGATTTTAGTATGAAGTATATATTGACTTAATGAGCCATCATTTTTAGCCTAAATCGTATTTTGCACTAAAATCGATTTTTCATATTTTGATTTGGTGGGAATTTGATTTTCTTAGTATCTTTATTTGAATCCAAATAAGGGATACTTCCTTATTTCCATTGCAAACTTAAGTAAATGAAGTATATTAAAAATAAATGAAAATAAAAATAACAAAGATAAATGTTAAAAATGGAAATAAGTGACCCCCCAGCCACCCAACCCGTCCTGCAGAGCCCCCACCTCTCTTTATTAGGAGAGGCCTACGATTTCCACGCGTTTATATAATTAGATCCTGTGTCAAATGAGAAGTCGTAATAAAAGACTTGTGAAGATCTCCTACTACGGTACGGATGTGTGAATGGTCTATTATTTTATTATCATTTTTCCTTCTAATTTGGCTGGTGTCACATATGTATATATTATAGTTTTAAATCATAATATAAAATATTGATTAATTTAATGGTAATGTCACATGGGTTCAAAGTATAGTGTCTGCTAATAGCCCATATATTTTGCTGTGATTCCACTTATGCAAGCAAACTAGTATATCCTCTATTTTTTTCTTCTTAGAATATAGATTCTCTTCACACAGTGAGTGCATTTACCAAAGTCAGTAACATGCATGAAACTGCCATCTGATTATAATGTTATTTTCCTTCTAGTTAAATTTTGATAGAACTAATTAACACTTTGAAGCAAAACTCTCGACATGCTTAATAGGTACCGATATTCAAACTTAAAACATCTTCTAATATTTTTTTCGTCCAATATGAGATAGTGAAGTATTGTTATTTGTAAATTGTAATTGAAAATCAGTACAAATAAATAGGGTTGGGCTGATTTTTATTTTTAGGGTGTGGGCTTCGCTTTTTAAAAAAAAAAAAATCTTAAAGTTTGGGCCACATAGATATGTTAAGAGACAAATTTGTTGAATTAATAGAACGAGTAATGTTATTTAGACACACAATATTGACCATTTTAGCTGATCACTTTATGTGACAATTGATGTGTAATGCCAAGTCAATTAATAAACGTCGCCATATCAATTAAAAAACAAATTAAAAAACCTTAGCATTCTTAGTAAGTGGACTCATGGCAACATTCATTAATTGACATGACATGACACGTCATTGCCACATAAGGTGGTCAGCTAAGGTGCTTAATGTTGTTTCGTCCAAAAAAAAGTGCTCAATGTTGTGTGTCCAAATAACATTACTCTAGATAATTAACCAAACTTGATTTAATAAAGACAAAAAAGGAAGAAATATCATGTAAATTTAGCATCTTGTAGGGCCCAATCTAAAGAATCTTCTCAGGCTCAGGGTGCTCCTTCCCTTGTTCTTTAACTATCATCTTGTGGCCACTCACTATAATTACACTTAAAAGAGAATTGGACCATAGATTTTTCCGTCCCAATACCATGCACTTGGGCCCTTAGAAAACAACTAAAATCAAATCAAATCAAATCTCTTTCTCGACGACCACGGCCCACACATTAAACCTCTTCTCTTGTCCTCATCACTTCACCCATCTCTCTCTCTCTCTCTCACGAGTCACAACCGACTCTCCCCATCCACCTCCACCGTTGGTTGGTTGGTCAAAATCCAAATTGAGAGATGATGTATACTAATACTAGTTACTGGTCCACAAAACTCCACCATTACCAAGATCACTCAACTCTAGTGGATGGTGGATGGTGGATGGTGGATGGTGGATGGATGAGAACAAAATTCCAGCCTCTTCAATTCGTCACTTGAAATTTGGCATTTATTTTGTTGCTTGTAGTTTCTTCTATCTATCCATCTTACATTATTTTTTGCTAATTTGCCTTTTCATTTCATCAGTTCTCGTGATGAATTCAAACTCAATCAAATTATGGTAATCCATACTGAACATGATTCCTTCTCTTCTTTGATGGTTACTTAGTTATATTCCTTAATTGGATCACTCAACTTTAGACATCGTAGTCATGTATTAGTTTGCTCATTCTAATCATATTGCTTTCGACCAAAATAAAAAACTCTAATCATATTGCCCTACTTGGTAGGGTCATAATCATTTTCTTAATCATTTTCTTAATGCTCGACTTGACTCTAATCCATTTGCATTAAAGTCTAGGAAGATAAAATGTGACAAAACCAATTTTAACCTTCTTTGTTGCTCTAGGCTGACCCTTTGTACTAACATGTAGGGGTGGGCATAAAAACCGATAAACCGATCAAACCAAATCGAACCGAATTGAAAAAGTGTGTTTTTTGACCAAACCAAAAAAGTCAATTCTAGACCCAAACCGAACCGAAAGTCCACGGTTCGGCTTTGGTTCTAATTTTTTCAGAACCGGTGGACCTGAACCGAACCGGTAAAATTTAAATATATATATAAGTTACATGTGGCGTCTTGTGATTGGCCAAAAAAAGAGGAAGTGTGAGAGTGCTTGCAGCAGATCCCTTACGCAATTTTTTTTTTTGCTGTAACCCTCACATGCTACTCTCTCTTTCTCTCACTCAGTCTTCTCTTCGTTTTAATTTTTCTTCTCGTTTTTTACCTAAGACGAAGCGGCGCCTCACCTCTCTCTCTCTCTCGACCCGCCTCCCTTAGCTCTTCAATCCTTGCATAGCACCAGCACCACGACCTCTATCTTCTGTTTTCTCTACTTCGATCCTCTCATCTCGAACAGTAACACCCCCTCCTTCGAGTCCCCTCCAGCTATCCTCGCTCTCATCAGATCTCTCCTCTCCAGCTGCGGTAAGGAATGGTTTTTTCTTATGCTTCTCGTTCTCCATCTCTAGTTTCGTGTTTGTAGAAACTGATGCTTAATTTGATTTATACAACTAATATTCAAAAGCTCTGCCCAAATGCGCATTTGATGTAGCAGATAGCTCTTTTTCTTTGTTTTACTTGCCCTGTTGATTATTGAAATTATGCAGATTTGCAAATTGGGTTAGTGGGAGGCTTAAGCTTATAATCACTAAGTGGGAAAAGGGTGACCTTCTGGGTAGTGGGTCTTTCGGGTCTGTGTATGAAGCAATTTCTGAGTAAGTGCTCAAAACCCCTTACATTTCCATATGATTGCTTATTCTTATAGATATATTAAGATTGGAAACTTCAATATGTGAAAGATAATTTAGTGTTCTTAGGACTTGGGAAGTAGAATGATAGAGGTTGAGTTTAAAGTAATTTAACGATTAAGTGTTAAACAGTGATGGCTAAAGAAAGGGTGCCAATTGGTTTCAAAATTTGAGGGATGGAAGAGACGTTAGATGACCTTGGTTGACTTGGTGATATTAGCGATGGAAAGACAAGCTTTGCTTGATGTAGTGTTCTACAAATAAGAAGCTTGAAAGACAATAATATCTTGCAGTCCTGGTGGTTGGGTAATGTATGAACAACTGTGAATTATGCCCTGAACCATTTTTCAACAGGTTACTTCTAGGTGGTAAATGACAGATGAATTTGCTTTCTTACAATAAGAGGAAGGTGATTCATAGGAGAGAATGTTACTAGATTTAAGAGCAGAGGTTCTCATTGAGTTGCTTCTCCATTTTTCTTTGTGGTTTTTGCATATTCTTATTCAAAACTTGGAAAGGTTCGTTATGAACCCACTTTGGATCCATCCTTTCACTACCTAATTAAACAAAGCCTGCATGCAGCACATTGGGCTGCAAATGAGCCAAGCTGGCCCTTGCTTGTTGGCAAAAGATAGAGCATTTGCGGTATCTTTTAATAGGGGAGTCAGGGGTGCAAATATAAAATGTTTATTAATGAAGTATTTATAACTGTATATTCAAATGAATTAATTCTTTCAAATGAATTTATAACTGTATATTCAAATGAATAATGTTGTGATGATTATTTGAAAATTGAAATTGACAAAGAAATTATGATTTGTTAGTTTCATTATATAAATTAGGGCTTCTAGCATTTAGTTTCTTCTGTTAAATTATTCTAATTAGAACTGAAATTTTGGGGTTCAGTTCAAATTTTAGGATTTTTAGGGTATTTATTTGGTTTGAATTTATGAAAAGAATGAAGCTTGTTTATAACCTAATCCTATTTTTGTTTTCATTCACAGTTGTTTAGCATCTCTGCTGCTGAGCTTTGAAAGTTTCAACAAGTTTTTGCTTAAATGGAGGTAAATATTTGATGCTAACCTTATCTTTGTTTTGTTTTGAGTTAATATGTTTATATTATGTAATCAGTTTTGTTGATTAAATCTGGTGTTTGGATAATATATATGTTGTAGTCTGTTGATGGATAGGAAACTCAGTTTAAATATGATTTTTGGATAATATATATGTTGATGGATAGGAAACTCTGTTTAAACTGATTTTTGGATAATAAAACTGTTGATGGATAGGAAACTCTGTTTAAATCTGATTTTTGGATAATACATATGTTTTGTAGTCTGTTGATGGATAGGAAACTCTGTTTATGAATAGGAACCTGCTTCTAATGAGCCTCAAATGCCTGGGAATGATGATTTTGTACCGTGTAGTGATGCTACTATATCTCCTACAGCAGCATCACAACATCCAACACCATCACCATTAGAACCTAGTATTGGGAAGAGGAAATCTAGTAAGAAGGAGAGTGATGTGTGGGAACACTTTCAAAAGTATGATTTCGTATTGGATGTGAAAGCGGTAGATGGGACTAAAATAAAAGAAGTTGAAAAAAGGGCTAAGTGCAAGTATTGTAGTGCTACTTACGCTAGTGATACCAAGAAAAATGGGACTAGCAATATGTGGAAGCATCTAGACAAACAATGCTTGCATTACCCTTATAGGCATAAGGATAAGAACATGCCCACACTCACATTTGATGGAACCAAGGGTAATACTCTTGTTTCTAGGAATTTTAACAAAGATGATTGTTTGGATGCTTGTATTAGGATGGTAGTTCGAGATGAGCTACCTTTTAGGTTTGTGAAGAGTGAAGGGTTTAGGGAATTTTGTAGTGTTGCATGCCCACAATTTAATCCACCTTCACGTAGAACATTTGGAAGAAGATTTCTAGAAATGTACATGAAAATGAAGGAGAAGTTGAAAGTTGATATTTGTTCACATAGAATATGCCTTACAACCGATACTTGGACATCGGTTCAAAATGTGAATTACATGGTGTTGACTGCCCACTTTGTTGATTCCGACTATAAAATGCACAAAAGAATCCTAAATTTTTGTGTAATTGATAGTCATAAGTGGGAGAGCATTGGGAAATTTCTTGAAAATTGTTTGATTGATTGGGGACATGAGAAGATACTCACAATTACTGCGGATAATGCGGCTTCCAATACTAAGGCAATTGATTATGTGAGGAAGAAAATAAATGGGTGGAAAGATTCGAATAGCGTGTTAGGAGGAGTTCACATGCATATGAGGTGTAGTGTTAATATCATCAACTTGATAGTTAAGGAGGGTTTGAAGAGATTAGAAAGCTCAATTGTGGCAATTCGTAATGCGGTCAAGTTTGTGAGGTCCTCACCTTCTCGGTTGAGTTACTTCAAAATGTGTGTTGAGACGGAAAAAATAGAGTGCAAAGGATTGGTGGTGATGGATGTGCCCACTAGGTGGAACTCCACTTATTTGATGCTTGATGCGGCATTGAAATTTCGAAAAGCTTTTGATAGGATGGGGGATGATCTTGATTCTTCCTACTTAATGTACTTCAAGGAAGAGGAAGGAGAGGAAGAGAGAAATGAAGGCATTGAAGGAAGTGGGAAAGGGAAGGGAAAGTCTAAGTCTAATAAGAGGGTGGGTCCACCTAGTGATGAAGATTGGGAAAAAGTCGTGACATTTGTGATGTTTTTGAAGACCTTCTATGATATTACTTTGAAAATTTCAGCTTCATTGCATCCAACATCACATTCAACCTTTCATGACTTGCTTGCCATAGATGGGGAGATTAGGGAGTTGTATAGATATGATGTTACAATTCCTATTGAAGAACGGACAGCCATGGACACTCTTTTAAATGATATGGCAGCATCAATGAAGAAGAAATATGATAAATATTGGGGTGAACTTCATAAAGTGAACCCATTCTTGATGATAGGAATTGTGATTGACCCCCGATTCAAGCTTCGAAATTTGAAGCATGTCTTTGATGAAATATTTGAAAATGATCCTACTTGTGATAGATTGGTGGCTCAAAAGACAAATGAGGTGAAACAACTTCTTTTGAATATGTATGAAGTGTATAAGCCTATTAATAACAATATGGGTACTACTAGTACTACCAATGAGAGTGGTGATAGTACTAACAATGAAACCGAGTCTTCTTTGGTTTTTGGAGGTCGTAAACGAAAAACCATGATGGACAAATGGAAAAAAATTCAACATGAGAGTGAGACTGTGGTTATAACACATGAAGTGGATAGGTACTTGTTGGATCCACTTGAATCAATTGATGAAGAGTTTGATATACTCGGGTGGTGGAGAATAAATGGGCTCAAGTATCCTACTTTGGCATCAATTGGAAATGATGTGCTTGCAATCCTTACTTCCACAATAGCTTCGGAGTCTTGTTTTAGCACAAGTGGGAGAGTGATTGACTCGTTTCGAAGTTCATTGTCTCCTAGGATGGTTAAGGCTTTGATTTGCTCTCAAAATTGGATAAGGTCCGAAGATATATCTTCATTGTAATATGTGTCAAGCATCGAGGAGATGGAGTTCTATGAAACAATTGAAATGGGTAATGTTTTCATTTGTATAAGTATATTTGAATCCGATTATTTTCTCATTTTTATGTGTTCTAACTCAAATTGGTTTGATTTATTTTATTATATTTTGTAGAAATGGGGAGTAAAACATCCACAACAAATTTGAATAAGACTCTCCCTTCTTAGTGTGATGAAGATATGTTGGAAGGTATTTTTCTTGCATCTTCTTTTAATTATGATTTGTTTATGGTGAAACTTTGTGTTAATTCTTTTAAGTGTTATGTAGGTTGCTTTGTTAAGGCTTTTGGAAGAATGGAATGCAGCTGATTTTTTGCAAGGATATTATCTTTAGACTTTATGTGTATTTTTGTGATGGGTTGTAATATTTCATAAGTTTCATTTAAATTGCTTGTTTTATTTGTAAGTTATTTTTTTGTAATAGTTGTAAGACGTTATATTTTCTTTCCTTGCTTAGTTGATGATTGTGTAAATGTGGGATTCATTTAGTTGTTTAGAAACTTAGATTGGAATGATGAATTTTTAGAGGTTGAATTTGCATAATTTTAGGATTTGAAAGAGAAGTAAGAATGTGATTTGGGCTTGTTAATAAGAATTTATTAGGTTTTGTCAATTTGACAACAAAAAAAGGGTTTTGGCTGAAAGAGAATTCGATTTGGGTTTTTTTTTTTGCTGAAATTAAATTTAATTTGGATTTTTTGAAAATGTAAAATTGGGCTCAAGCTCAAACCGATCACAAGGCTGGACCAACCCGAGAATCGAATTCATTTTCGATTCGGCCCATTTTCGAGTTTTCATTTAGATTCGATCCAAACCAAAAACCGAAGTTTTCATCAGTTAGGCCCACGGGTCACTCAAAATTTGACCCGACCCGAACCGTGCCCAGGCCTACTAACATGCTTTCCCTTTAGGTGAAAAAAAAAAAAGAAGCTTAGCTTTGGGATGACAGTGACTTTACAATCTAATCAAGCCCAACTCCGAATTAAGCAGAATCAAGAGCCGATAATTCAAAATTATTACCAAAAAAAGAAACAAACGAATCCAACGACTCTCCGTCCATCCGACTTTGTAGCGTACACGTGACGAGTTGCTATTGGCCTTCTTCCCACCCACCAAAATCTCCGCCGCATCGAACAATCCCCAGGTCCTATATAAAAGTTCCGCCGCCTGTAAATGAGTCGCAGCTTATCGCTCTTGCAAAAGCCCGAACTCGACTATTTCGGAATTTATGGTGTCCAAAAACCCGAATCCGCCAGAGGGCTTGTACTTGGATCCGAGTGGAATGGCGTTACCCGGGCTCGGGCTATTCGGCTCAGTCACTACCTCAGCGACGATGACGACGTCAACGACGTCGTCTTTGGAGGATCTGAGTAAGAAGATTCGGAAGCCGTACACTATCACCAAGTCCAGAGAGAGCTGGAGCGAACCCGAGCACGACAAGTTCCTGGAAGCCCTCCAGCTGTAAATTTCATTTCTCTTAATTCTCCACTTCTGTATGTTTGTGTGTATAAATATGGGGCGCTACTGTTTTAGTTTCGAATTGGGATTTGAAATGTGGGAAAAGAGGCGATATAGTTTCTGTTTGTGTTTTCAAAAATTTAAGGGTTTGTTTGGTTGGTGAGAAACTTTAGGAAAGAAAGAAAAAGAGAAGTTTCAGAAATGTGGAAAAAGAGTAGGATTTTAGTGGTAATTCATTTTCTCGTCACCAATTTGTGTTAATTTTTGTTATGATGCTGATGTTACTTTAGTTTAGGCTATTTTTCATACATTTTTGTGTTATTCCCTAATTTGTTTATGCTCCCTCGGTTGCATTCAGCTTTGACCGTGATTGGAAAAAGATTGAAGCATTCATTGGGTCAAAGACAGTTATACAGGTTAGCTTTCAAAGGACAGTTCTTGTTTGGTCTACTTAATATCTTCAATTAGTTAGTTCATTATATAGTTTCCAATGCAAAGAGAAAGATATGCTTACCAATTAATCTTTTATCCGCAAGTTTATATATATCAGACAATAATGAACACCATTACCCATAAGAAGGATTGTTTTTGCAGATACGTAGTCATGCACAGAAGTATTTTCTGAAGGTTCAAAAGAGCGGGACAAGCGAACATCTACCTCCCCCTAGGCCAAAAAGGAAAGCTGCTCACCCATATCCTCAAAAAGCTTCTAAAAATGGTGAGGATAGTTCAATTTCTTTATCCAATTTTTCACAGTACAATGTTTTACAGCCACACTCATATGTGGCTTGTTTGCCAGCTCTGGCGCTTCCACAAGTGTCTGGGTCATGTCAGTCTTCATCTGCTTTACATGAATCTGGGTTTATTCAAAGGCCAGATTCAGCGTCAATGCTTATGAGTCCCGTTCCTGGCACTGTAGTCCCTTCCTGGACTGATGGTTCCATGCAAACAGCCAACCTATCACATGAGTCCAAAGGTGTGGCTACTAAATAAATTAAATCTCCATAACAATGACCTGACCTCATTGTACATTAATGTTATCGTTTGCAAACTTGATTTAGTAGCATTTGCTTGCAAACTTGATTTAGTTGCATTTGCTTTCCGTGCGGTATGTTTTTTCAGGGCCAACTGCGCTGAATAACAGTTGCAGTAGCACAGAAAGCACTCCAAAAGCTCAACCAGTTGATGGAACAACTGATCTAGTGCGTAGCCATGCATTGAGAGGTGAGGTGACAGTCTTCCTATTTACAGTTTTTCCCTCCCCGACAAGTATTTTCACCTAAGTGGTTATAATAGTTTAATATTGGATTTGAACTTTTTTACACCTTGAAGTGGAATAAATTTGCGACAAAAACATGGAATTTCATTCTTGTATATGGACATGAGTTTTATGTTTCAACATGTATTTGGGCGCTCAATGTATCAATCTTTTATGTATCTTGCATTTCTTCTATCATGAACAGCGAAAACGTTCACCTATTTCACTGCCATCTTGATCTTGATTTCCATATGAATCAGTGATAGGGCTTTGTGTCACACATGAGTACTTTTACGACTTATTTAATTATTTTTTCTTTAGATAAATCTTTGCATCACATGGTATATCAGAGCTGGACCCATTAAAAAAATCTGGAGTTATATAAGCATGATACACTTGTACCTTTTGGATTTATATGTCTACCTGTGTTGTCTCCTTCCATTACTTCTTCATTGTTTGTGGACTTAGAGATTACAAATTTATAGCTAGAAATGGTGTTTCCTGTGAATGTAACACCTATTTGTTTCCTTTGTTTTATGCAGTTCTTCCTGACTTTTCTCAAGTATACAGCTTCATCGGGAGTGTCTTTGACCCTAATGTTACAGGTCATCTGCAGAAATTGAAGAAGATGGATCCAATAGATGTTGATACGGTATTTCTTTTCTCCTTTCTAATCTCATGTATTATATGTTTAGGTTTTGACTGTAGCGTATATAATTTGTTTGTTATCTAACCTTCCAACGGTCGGTGAGGAAGTCACTACTTAGTTTTGTGCATTATAACTGCTTCAATAAATGTTGACAACTCAACAAATTTTCTAGTTGGAATAGTTGCGTGAATCAACGTAGACTTGCAAATGGTGTAGTTGTGATGTTATTCTATTTTGTGGCTCTTCTCCAGGTGTTACTGTTGATGAGAAATCTGTCCATCAATTTGAGCAGTCCTGATTTCGAGGATCATGTAAGTTTCCATTTCACTGAGCTTTGATTTTATTCTAGCTTTGCTTGCACCACGGGAGGAAGAAAGATATATAACAAGTTACTTTGTTTAGTTCTCTTAATACTGAATATGTTGCTGAATTTTTTAATTGGATGCAGAGAAAGTTGCTTTCATCCTATAAAATTGACGCAGATACAGCAAGTCATGGTGATGCAACTAAAAGCCTTTGCGACGATGATCAACACAAGAAAGTTGCTTAAGTAGTAGTTCATGAAGTCAGAAGCTTTTTTCTCATCCCCCCGTTGGCAGTGCTTACATTTCGAATCTAATCGGTGCACAACTGGTGTTGACATCCAGCAGACGAATTGCCAGGGAAAAAAGGGCTCTTTAGCATTAAGCGTCCGGTTGCATCTGGGTGTTAACTCCTACACTAGGTTGTAAGTCACACAGCATGTCCATACATTTGGCATCTCCGCGTGGTGTATATATGAAGACAAAAGTAATGCATTTTGCGGGAGTGTACAGGTGTTCAAAGTTATGTTAATGCTATTCTGTACAGCGCTGGGTTCCTGTGTATTAAAGTTTTTTTAATCACTAGTTGCGGGTTATGTGAATTTTTGGGTCAAGTGGGTTATGTGATTTTGGTGCTGTATTCGCGTGCCTTTTTTCTGTATGTGATGATCTGGGTTTTCCTGTGCTGTTGCGATCACCGCATGTTTTTCCATAGGTTTAGAAGCCAGTACGACATAAGAATCAACAAACAAAACCAGCCAGAGGAGAACGTAAAGAAAAAGGAAACAAATATGAAGTTCCATAAGCTTCTATCTTCTGATTTTCTTTTGTTGCCTTTTTCTGTTGTCGTTGCTTTCCTTGTATAGAGTCTCATATACCAGTAGAAACTATTGGTCAAACTACTTAAGACCTAGAACATTCCTCCTAAAAATGAAGAACAAATATTTACAATTGAATCATCTGCATCTACAGATTGGTAAATTCCATGTCTAGTTGATGTTAATTTGTGTCCACGCATACGATGAAATCCAGAAACGCTCCGTTAGCCATACTGTTTCCAGAGGTAAAAGCGCCTGCATTGCATCGCGCTCAGTGCCACCTACAAGGGTAAAAGCCTGTCCCTGCATTGCAATAGACGCCACAAACAATGGAAACATTTACTATTACTCGATGATAACATTCCTGAAGTATTATCACAGACTGAAGCTAAAATCAAATTTGTCACTTATTACCAAATTAACGGAGTTTCCCACATTTTACCTGGATTTGGCATTTCAAAACATCCATGATTTGACGACTGGTAGTTCAATGGGAAATCTTGAATTGGGCCCAACTCCTGCATGTAACGAGATTGATCACTGGGAAGAGGAGCCATTGCACTTCTTGGAGACCCAAATATTTGGTGAGGAAGAATTCCTGGAATGAGCATCGCCTGCTGCAGTTGCTGATGTGGTTTGGCATGAGAGTGATGGAAAGTACTCGCGGGGGCTAGGTTTGTAGCCAAAGGATGGCGGGATGGCTTGCGACAATTGTAGTTTGAGGTTATGGGTTTCATTTGAGAATGCTTATGAGCTTGAATTGGTTGAGAATCTAGTGGATGGAACTGTTTTGGTTGTGCTTGATGAAACTGTGCAGCACTTTTGCATGCATTTTGTTCAGAACCTTCTGAGCTCAGTTGAGTAGATCTTTCATTTTTGAAAATATTCAAGCCCGTTAGCTTCCTACAAGTATCAACTGGTGAAATTGAGCTTACCCTATCAGCCTTGACTGGAATTCCTTCAACCACAAGCATGGTGTTATCTTCCTTGTCGGGCGTAAATCTGAAGTCATCCACTGTAATTAAGCTGTCCTCATCAGGCAACAGAAGTTCAATGGGAAGACTGTCTTTTCCATCAAAGCAGCTGTCAGGATTGAGTTTCAACCCCGGGTCAATTTCAACACCCGATCTGAATGTTGCTACAAAATCATCAGAGACTAACAGATTTTCCTTGCTCTTACTTTGATCAACAGAGCTAGAGGACATGCTGTCTTCACAATCGAACCCAATGAGTCCATATTCATTAGTTGTTGAAGGAAAGACATAGTTATCTACAATAGGTTGTTGAATGAAAGAAGATGCATCAGTTGATTGCAATCTCTTTCTGGAACCTGTACAATACGATGGTTCTCGGGTGAGGTCCTTTGACACTCCATGAGCCATAGATTCAGATCCTTCACAGCAAGAAGAGATGCCACAGGTAGGCTTTGTCTCTGGAGAATGGCGAAAAATGTTAGCTTCTTCTCTCCATATTTTAACCGCTAGATTTAGCGAGTTACAATTCAATCAGAGATCATAAGGTTCCAGTTGAAAGCACAAAATATTAAGCTACTACAGAACAACCAGCATTTGCTACCCTACCTGTAACAGGAAAGTGATGAGCAAATTTAGAACAGCAAATTTCAGGGCTCTTGGTGTGGTTTGCAGTAGGATCAGACCACTGTGGGCATGACAAGAAAAAGGGTGTGAGACAGAATTGGACATTAGGTAGTAGGCCTTTCAATCCCTTAAAAAAGGTAAAAAGAAAAGAAAATTGGTGAGCACATTTAGACCAATAATTTGGTTAAAGATGACCCATTACCTCTGGTATGAGGGAATTGGTTAAGGATTTTGTTTCAATATTCTCAACTGAAGCAGGGGATATTACATGTTCTTCACATTTGTTTCTCTGACTATATGCAGAATCCTCCAGAAGCATGACAAATTTGGAATTTTCCTCATGCACATTTGGATTTTTCTTTTGCTTCTCTTGGATCGCTGTTTCATGTCCTTCCGTAATCACCTCAAACAAATCTGATGGGGACAGTAATTCACATTTGCATTAGGAGCAGACTTCTTCAGCCATCAATCTTAAGTAGTAAACCAAATAGGAAAGAAAGCACTACATAAAGTTCTGTATTTCTAAATGCAAAAGCACAAGAAGGGGATCATATATACCTCTTCTCGCTTTCTCCTCCTCTTCTTCCTTCTCACTCAGACACTCAGAAGAACCAAATGTCTCATCTTTACACAAATCCCAGGGGCTCTTCCCTGAATGATTCTCTGCCTGAAAGAATATAAATTGGAACTTTTAAGCGTATTTCTTTGGCTACAGCTTCTAAATCCACGCCCATAATTGTAGGACCAAAAAGGCTAATGAGCATTACTTAATTACAGACATCATATGTGTACTGTGAAGTGGAATTGGAAAGTATCAACCAGACCTTAGAGAGGAACCGAGGCCTAAATGGTTCTTTGCTCCTATGGAGTAGGGGAGGACTGTTGTCTTGAAACTTGGGAGCAGAAGCCCCAGAAATCAGTCCATATGCTCCCAGTACCGCATCATTTCCCAGAAGTCCAACAGATAATGAGTTTTGCAACAAACATCTAGGTAAGGTGCCATGCCATCTTTCACAATCTGTTTAGTTATATGCATGATAATATAGACAGGATCAAAATGCAATAGTATTCTCAAAAGATCGAGAAAAAATAGAGCACGGAATCGGAAAGGTTAAGGACAGTGTTAGGAAAAACATAAATGCACACACCTGATGCACGAGAAGATTGTGAAGAAACATGGGACTCGAGTTCACTGTTCCAGAACAATCATCAAATTGAAAACGTAAGACCACAAAGCTATAGTTAAAAGCAGAAACTTTCCAAAACTCCTTGGATACGTCCTCAATCTGTAAACTACCAGGCATCAATTGTTTTACCTTAAAATTGACGGTTTGATCCCACCCGGTAATCGCTTGCCTGCATCCAAATGTTCTAAAGAGAACATAAAATCCCTTGTATATGCAATCGTTGAATGTCTGAATAAAAAAAAGCCAAAAACCAACTTTCAGCTAATTAGGCAGCAATAATTAGCAGTTGGTATAATTAAACGACATGTAACAAAGATTTAGCTGTTTTAGTGATTTTTTTAAGTAAAAAAAATAAAATCACAAAAATACTCTTGGCAACCAACTTTCAGCTAATTTTCTATTCCCTTCCTCCATTTTCTTGGCAACCAAACGAGAGAAATAATAGGAAAATGTAGTTTTATTTTTGCCTACAGCATAATATAAAGAGTATTATATTGAATATTATATAATATATTACTGAGATCAGCTTAAAACATTAGAATAATACAAATGCATAAAAAGAGCGATAAGATTACTTGGCGACTTCTTGTGTATTCGATTCAGAGTGTGCTAGTAAACTCTGTTCCTCACTTTCCGAGCTCATTCTCCCGGGAAAATCCGACATTGTAACAAGTCACTTCAAAATCAACTACAGATGTTCTCTGCTTTTCAGAAACCTTGAAGATCAAGACCTTTACTCTACAAAAAATTTAGTTTCTTTGTGCAGACAGGAAGCAAGAAAAGCAGCAAGATTCTACGTGTTCAAGATGTTTTTGGATCTTGACGGGAAAATAGGTAGGGTTTACATGAATGCTTGTTTGGAGGAAAAGAAAGTGTGAGAAAATGAAATGGAGGTGTGAAATGCTTAAGAGAGAAGGAGGTGGTAACCACTACCGTGTTTATGTAGCCTCTGGAGAGCTATAGCCTAGCGAGGAATTATTCATACAAATAATTTTGTGGAGAAAATCCGCTGTGGATACACATACTTACAATATCGACCAGTATCTGCCACGTCGGAAGAAAACGCCGAACTTATGCGTTCCACAGTTGGAAGTTTGACTTTTCATGACATGGCAACCCTCCATTGGTTAGGTCCTTGTGGAGGAATTGCAGCACCCAAACATGTCCTTGGTGCAAATCCAGTTTTGCCCATCTCCCAATTTTTTTAAAAAAAAGAAAAAGAAAAATGTGAGTGCTTGAGGCAAAATTATCAGAATGTAGAAGACAATATTTGATGTGAGTTTTATTTTCTAATTTAACATGAAGTCTAAGCAAAATCATATTTTCCAATTTGGTTTATGAAATAAATTCAATGAAAATTTTCATTGCCGGCCAAACTATAATATATTCGATTTGTTTTGTGAAATCTTATTGACAGAATGTGATGTTATTTTTCGTTATCATTTGAAGAAAAAAAAAATGGTCCTTGGCGCCACATACCTTAAAGAAAACTAATTGTTATGACAAGCATTCGCAACCTAGAAATACATTATGGCTTTTGGGAACTTTGGTAGTCATTAGTAAGTTTGTTTGATGATATAACTTTTATTCATTTTTGTGTATTTAATATTTTAAGAGATGGATAGTTTTTTTGGTTGATATTTCTCAGCTCCAAGTTAGCATCGAAGGGTTTTCTTTCTTTTTCTTGTTTCCTTAATTAGGTTGGTATCAACTATCACGGCATTGCCATTTTCGGAAACTCGGTTGGTATTTTGCACATATCCATAAAAAAAAAAAAACAACACTGAAAAAGGCCTCTCTGGAAGAGGGACAGAATTTGCAGAAAGGAAATGTAAATTCTGCTGCAATGGACAGGCAAATTTATTATGATTCATATGCAGCAGTCAGCGCATTGAGGAAACGTGAGCCCGAAGCAAAGCACTCCAGGGCCTTGCCTATCCAGTTTATGCCCAAAACCAGCCGACGAGATCAGCGCAGCACATGGCCCAACTAAAAGAAAACTAGAAGACCTTCTTCCTTGGCCCAAAATTGCACTATGTCCACACTGAGGTAAAACATGTCGTCCAATTACTAGTCATGCAAATGCTTTAGTCATTTTATTCGGTGCTGCTACTGCTAGTCTGCTGCTGCATGAGTGATTTCCACAGCAAGGAGACAATGCTAGGCTGGCCATGATGCCTGCCGCCATAACTTTTCCTACTTTAAGTACACAAATTACTCGAGGAAAGAAGATGCAATTAAAAAGAATTTGTTAGCAAAATGTAAAGAGAAAATATTGAATTGAACTTTAGGAAGCACGCAGGGTTGGAGAATTCCCAAATTATATTGACTTTGTACCAGATATCAGAATTTAAGCACAACTACACGACTCCACACTCTCCGACTCCAAAAAAAACAAAAAAAAACCTATGGGACTTAAAAAGACACCATTCAACAAAAAAGAAAGAAAAAGACACCACAGGAGCACCTTCCTCCCATAAACCAGACACTTCACTACGTTCAAATACCCAAAATATCCACAAGCTCAAAACCAATTTACTCCTCAAAATGTATATGATTTAGTCGACCTCCTCCATCTTGCTCTCCTCAGCACCATCTTCCTCCAAAGCAGGCAGGTCAACATCTTCCCCAGTAGTCTCCTCGTCATCAAGGCTAAGCCCCAGCTTCAGCATCCTGTGAATTCTCGCTGCAAAAGTGTTTGGATCATCCAGGCTGAAACCAGAGGTCAACAGGGCCGTCTCGAACAGCAGCAGCACAAGGTCCTTCACAGACTTGTCGTTCTTGTCAGCCTCTGCCCTCTTCCTCAGCTCCTCCATGATTCCGTTGTCGGGGTTGATCTCCATTGTCTTCTTGCTGGACATGTACGAGCTCATGCTGTTGTCCCTCAGAGCCTGAGCCTTCATGATCCTCTCCATGTTCGCGGTCCAGCCATATTCTCCGGTCACCAAGCAGCAAGGAGAGTCCACAATTCTGTCAGAGACCACCACCTTCTCAACCCTGTCGCCCAAAATGTCCTTGATGGTCTTGCAGAGGTTCTCAAAAGACTTCTTTTTCTCCTCCTTTTTCTTCTTCTCTTCCTCAGTCTCATCGTCAAGCTTGAGGCCTTCCTTGGTTGCAGAGACCAGCTTCTTGCCATCATATTCCTTCAATTGCCCAACAGCATACTCGTCAATCGCGTCCACCATAAAAAGGACTTCATAGCCCTTCTTCTTGAGGCGTTCCAGGAACGGAGAGTTCTCCACTGCCTTCTTGCTCTCACCAGTGATGTAGTAGATGTCCTTCTGACCCTCCTTCATTCTTGTCACATAGTCCTTCAGGCTTGTCAACTCCTCGCCGCTCTTGGTTGAGTGGAATCGGAGAAGGTCGGCAAGCTTTGCTCTGTTCTGGCTGTCTTCATGGATACCCAATTTCAAGTTCTTGGAGAATGCCTCATAGAACTTCTGGTAGTCCTCTTTGTTCTCAGCAATCTCATTGAACATCTCGATACACTTCTTCACAAGGTTCTTCCTGATCACCTTCAAGATCTTGTTCTGTTGTAGCATCTCACGAGAGATGTTGAGAGGCAAATCATCAGAGTCTACAACACCCTTGACGAAACCTAGATACTCTGGGATGAGCTCCTCACAGTTGTCCATGATGAACACTCTCCTCACATAAAGCTTAATGTTGTTCATCTTCTTCCTGGTGTCAAAGAGGTCAAATGGAGCCCTCTTCGGAACAAAGAGAATGGCCTTGAACTCAAGCTGTCCTTCAACAGAGAAGTGCTTGACAGCAAGGTGCTCCTCCCAGTCATTGGTCAAGCTCTTGTAGAAGGAAGCGTATTCATCCTTGGTAATTTCCTCAGGCTTGCGCAGCCAAATGGGTTTCTGCTTGTTGATGAGCTGCCACTCGTGAGAAACCTCCTTGACCTTCTTCTTCTTGGATTTTTTTTCCTTTTCCTCATCAACCTCCTCAACATCTCCTTCCTCTTCCTTCTTGGGTTCGTCGTCTTCATCATCACTGATCTCTTTCTCAGAAGTCTTCTCAGTCCAGAGGTATATGGGGTAGCTGATGAACTCAGAGTGCTTCTTCACGAGGTCCTTGATCCTCCTCTCTTCCAAGTATTCCAACTGTTCATAAACATAACCTTGAATCAATACTCAATTCTTATTTTCATCCTTTTACAATGAAACAATAGCACATTGAATTATCTAGCAATGCTCACATAGGGGACTAATTAGTTGGTATAGTTTTTTACCTGGTCCTCCTTGAGGAAGAGGGTGATCTTGGTACCCCTGCCAAGCTGTTCACCATTGACATCCCTAGTGACAGTGAAGGAACCACCAGCCTGTGATTCCCAGATGTATTGCTCGTCATCATTGTGCTTTGTAGTCACAATGACCTTCTCAGCAACAAGATAGGCGGAGTAGAAACCAACACCGAACTGTCCAATCATGCTCACATCGGCTCCAGCTTGCAATGCCTCCATAAATTCCTTGGTGCCAGACCTTGCAATTGTACCCAAGTTGTTCACCAAATCTACAATTATTGATTGCAATTAGATCATCTATTGACATAATCACAGGGCTTTAAACAATCCATAAATTGGATAGTTTCCTTTATAGAGATAGTAAACAATATTTTTGGTTCTTGATAAATCTAAGTAATTAGAAATACAACAAACATATTTTTCAACATAGTCAGAAAACAAAAGAAGGAATTGAAGCAGGAACTAGCTTAATATGGTATGCACAATTTTTCACTAACTAATCCTTCCACATTCTGGCAATGTATCAACAAGAGAACTAGAATAACAGAACAACAGATATTTACCTGCTTTGGTCATGCCAATACCACTGTCAATGATGGAGAGCGTCTTGTTGACCTTGTCAGGTACAATCCGAATGAAAAGCTCTGGTTGAGCATCGAGCTTGCTTTTGTCCGTCAGGCTCTCAAATCGAATTTTATCCAAAGCCTACGCATAACCAAAAGCCATCAGTGTCAAAAATTCTACAAATCCAGATCCTAACAAACGAACCGATAATCCTACATTATCGCTAGAACAAGATTTAGTTCAGAAACTAGGTTTTAAGAAACAAAACATAGCAATTTAATGGAACATTTTGGAAGAAAATCGATCCAAATTACTAAGAATTGTTTATTATAATAACAAGAAAATAGTTGGACAAGCAAAGTGAAAACATCAACAGAGAGAGAGAGAGAGAGAGTGGCTCACATCAGAGGAATTGCTGATGAGTTCTCGAAGGAAAATCTCCTTGTTGCTGTAGAAGGTGTTGATGATCAAACTCAGAAGCTGGTTGATCTCAGCCTGGAAAGCGAAGGTCTCTGCATCAGCCATCTGAACGTCCGCCATTGCGATGATAAAGCGAGAGAAAATTAAAGCTTGTTTGAAAGAAAAAGCGAAGCAGAAGAGTCTGAACGTAGAGATTTAGCGATTTCGATTCTGATTACTGATGAATTAGGCTGAGCAAATGAAGAGGCTTTTATAAAGAAGAGGAAGCGGTTACTGTGCTTCTGGATTCTTCTACCCTTCTCTCGACTTCTATAATCTCCCGCGTATGTTGGCCTACTGGGAACGACGTCGTATAAAGCGGAAGAGTTTGGCTAACGTGCTCGTATCGAGTCAGTTTAATTCGAGAAGTGAGTGTATCGAGAAGGTTCTCTCTTCATTATGTCAAGTCGATTGCTCTCGAAGGCTCAACCGT